>CAUYTI010063886.1:0-35369 GCA_963575145.1 Galago senegalensis | reverse complement strand
TCTTAACACTGTGATTAAGTAAATGAGGTGAAAGCTATGTTAATTAGTAGGATGTAAGCACTCCAATTTGTACAAATAATCAACACATTGAATCCCACAAAGGCATAAATGTATTCATGATCTATGTATATATGACTTAATAAAAAAAAAAAGAAATAAAATTTTGACAGTAACATGGGACAAGCAAAGACTATGGCCAAGAAGACCAGTAAAGAGGTTTTGCAGGTTTCTCTAGGTGGGAGAAAAGGATGGCTGAAGGATAAAGAGAAAGCAAACAGGTTCATTAATATTAAGGAGCATTAAAGAGTTAGAATTGATGTTACTTACTAAGTCAGAAATTATAGGTGAGGAGGTGAATAATAGAGTTAGTCATAATTCTCAAGTTTTTCTAAAACTCTGTATTAGTGCTAGTCATGAAGAGCAAGTTTTGTGTGGAGAAATGTGGAAATGGTAAGTTTACTTTTGTACACTTTTGTGTTTTTTAGTGTGGTAGGACCTTTAAATGGAAATCCTCTTAAATGCCTGATATTTAGGGAAGGAAATCGAGGATGTGTTCATTTTCCCAATGGTCAGTCTAATTAGTCCTTCTAAGATACTAAAAGTGCAGGAAACTTATACCTCAGAAAAGAGAAAATTAGAATAATACAGAAGGAAGTGATTTAAATTTCAACAAACTTTTAAGTTGTATGTTAATTTTAAAAGTTTTATTGTGAGGTTTAGAGGTTTTTTTTTTTAATGAAAAATGTGATGTTAACTGAAGACATAGTTTTAGAAGTCTTTTGTATAAATATAGTAATTAAAGTGACTGAGTGAGATCTTGGTGTGGTAGTAGGAATTCTACAAACAGTGTTTTCCTTTCATAACTGCACATTGAAGTCACTGGAAGAGCTTAAGATATATTCTGATGCCTGAGACCCATCCCAGAGATTCTGCTTTAATTGGTCTAGGGAAACCTAGGCCAGGTTTAAGAAGCACTGGCTTAGAGTGAGAAGAGATTCAAGGAAGAATATGGGGGATTATAACATTTAAGGGTTAGTCCAGAGGGGAAAGTAAGACAGGTAGGCTGCCACCGAGTTCAATGAAAGAAAAATCGTAAGGGATTAAGTGTAGTTGTATCATATATACTTGATTCAGATAATTAAGAAGTTAACAAAAACCCCACCAAATAATAGGGTGGGCACCTGTGGCTCAAAGGAGTAAGGCGCTAGTCCCATATGCCGGAGGTGGCAGAGGTGGCGTGTTCAAACTCAGCCCCAGCCAAAACAAAACAAAACAAATAATCAAGAAACTAACCAGTCAGCCAATCAATATAATCCTTCAAGGTCTCCATGACTACTGGCTACATTATTCCTTCTAGGATAAATAAGGAAGAAAGTGACTGCCATGGTTAAAGATTCCAGTAGGAAGTCTACATGCTAGAGAAGAGAGCTTGGGAAAAGATATACAGGGTTGCCAAAAAAATGTGTATATTTGGAGCAATCTTATTGGAAGTAAAATTGATTATTCCCAGAAAGTGTAAGAACTGCAGATAAAATGGATGTACGTAGCACGTCCAGGTACACTTGACCAGTTAATGGTTCCTTCAATTCGACTTTGAGATACAATACATAGGTAAGATCTCTTAAAATGTTTATACATTTTTTTTGGCAGCCTCTGTGTATATGTATACTTAGTTATCTTTCTCTATTAGGGTACTATGTAGCTATAAATATTAACGATGCTTAAAAGAAGGAAAGTTGAAAACAGAAGCTTAAGTCTGGAAACAATAATGTAATTTTTTATTGATATATAATTTATATACTGTAAAATTCACCCATTAAAAATATATAATTCAGGGCGAAAGGGGGGGAAGATGGCTGACCACTGACACCAACTGCCAGGTCATCTCAGAAAAAAAGAAAAGTTTTAGATGGAAAAGAATGAGCAAACAAACATGGATTGGGTGTAATTTCAAGGGACAAGTGCCAGAACCTACCAGAGATTTTGTAGTAAGAAGGTGCATAGCAGAACAAGGAGGAGTGCAATGCTGGCAGAAATCCATCCCTGGAAGGCCTAGAGTCCAGCGAAAGGGTGGGTGAAGTGGTTTGTTTCTCCCTTCCTTACCTATCTGGCAGTAGGCTCCTGAGCTGCTGAGAGCCTTTCTACCTTTGGGAGCTCCAAAGCTGTTGCTTCCAGGGAGCTTTTGGAGAACAAAGCACCAGGCTGTCAGCCCCCCTGGGGCACTTACCCTCATCCCAGACCTGAGCAGAGACAGCAGGGGCCATATTGCTTTCTCCACTAAACCTTGTGCCTTTATCCTCCCTAGGGGGCTTCATCCCCTCAGTTTTCATTTTCCTTGTTCTCACACAATTATTGCCCAACTTCTCTGCTTGGCCTCATCTATTCTTAAAACTTTCCACTGTGTTTGCATTTCCTTCAAGAAGTTTTAATTTCCAGAAGTTCTATTTGGCTTTTTTGTTTTTGTAAATATGTCACTCTCTTTAGTGAATTTTTTCATTGATTTCCCAGATTATTTCTCTGGTTTCTTTGAGTTGCTTTTCCATTTTCTCTTGGATTTTGTTGAGCTTCCTTACAATCTATATTTGGAATTCTTTATCTGTCAGTTCAATATTTTCATTTTTGTTGGGATCCATTGCTAGAGACCTTGTTTGTCTCTTTCGGGCGTATTTTCTACTCTAATTTTTCATATTTCTGGAGTTCTTTTACTAGTTCCTTCTCATCTGATATAGCTGTTGCTTGTTATTTATGAATTTTGTTTTATTTAGATGGGGCTTCTCCCCATCTCACTACCTGTCACAAATGTTGAATGAGAATCTTTGGCTTTGCTTTTGGATACTTTGATGGAGCTCTAGGTTCTGGATGGAAGCCTTCATTACAGATATCCTCAGTGTGGGTTAGGGCTGTTATATAAATATTTGATTCTACCCACTACTGGGAATGGGAATTTTGATCTTCTTCCAGGACAGGTTCTCACTAGTGACCCATAGCTGAGTAGAAGAAGGCTGTCTTGTCACCTCTGCCTCCCTTTCTCCTCAGTGTAATGAGTGAAGAATACCTAGAAGAGGTAGGCAAAAAAGAAAGAAGAAAACAAAAAGAGGTTTTACAAAAGCCAGGGAGGGATCAACATGAAGAAAGAACAGGTTTTCTATTTTTTGATACTGTCTCTGAATTCCTTACTTGGCTTACTGACTTGTCCACATTAGAAATTTTATGGTCAGTCCTGCATTCTCTTCTTCCACTTGTTCAGTTCAGCAGGCTTCAGTCATTCCCTCTGACAAACCAGATAAATATTTGTCAAGTGTTTCCTAGCTGCTACACACATGCAATCCTCATTATTAATAAATTCTGTATTGCAAATTTTGCTTGCTAACATTTGTTTGTAACCCCCAAATTAATATTCATGATGCGTTCCACCTGCTGTTGTCAGGGCATGAAAAAGTTTTGACGTGTGTTTTTCTAGCTGAGGTCTAACAAGGACATGCTCTGCAATCCTGTCTTAGCTTTTATACCTTCAACCAGAGTGCTTTTTGTGGTATATTTAGTACCATGAGTTTTACATTTAGGTGCTTTTCTTGGCAATGTGGCTTTGTGGCAGGCACCTATGGTCCCAGTTACTTGGGAGGCTGAGGCAAGAGAATCACCTTAAGCCCAAGAGCTGGAGGTTGCTGTGAGCTGTGATGCCACAGCACTCTACCGAGGGCGACAAAGTGAGACTTTGTCTCTAAAATAAATAAATAAATAAATAAGTAAACTGGACCCTAAGTGTAATGCTGGAGTGCTGTCTAGTGTTCCTAAGCTCAAAGAAACTGATGTGCCTCAGGGAGAAGAAAATGTATGTTACATAGTCCTTGTTCAGGTAAGAATCATTGTGCTGTCAGCCCTGAGTTCAGTGTTAATGAATCAATAATATATACAATTGTTACCTTCTGTATCCACAGAGGATTAGTTCCGGGACCCTCATGCATACCAAAATCCATGGATGCTTAAGTCTTTTATATAAAATGATGTAGTATTTGTATATGACCTACACCCACCTTCCTATATATTTTAAATCATGTCTAGATTACTTATTATAACATTTACCTAATACAATGTAAATGCTATATAGTTGTTTTACTTCATATAATGCCAAAAAAGTAGTCTGAACATGCTCAGTCCAAATGCAATCACCCATTTTTTTCCTGAATATTTTGAATCTGTAATTGGTGGAATCCACTGATGTGGAACCCTTGGATATAGAGGACTAGCTGACCGTATTAAACAGCATGTCTTGAGTGGTGCCTGTGGCTCAAAGAAGTAGGGCACCGGCCGCACATGGCGGAGGTGGTGGGTTTAAACCTAGCCTCGGTTTGAAGTTTTTCAAAAACTGAAAAACCCGGTTTTAGTTTTTCAAAAACTGAAAAAAAAAAAAAAATATATATATATGTATATATATATTTTATGTATATATATAAAAACAATGTGTCTTTAAATGGAAGCACACATAAAACAAGGTTATGTAATGATGAGTTGATGAAAGTGTTGTGGCCACAACCTCTCAGGAACCTAGCTTTATATTTCTCCTAGCGGCAGTGGTTCAGAATTTGCTAATTCAGTGCTGTTTGTGACTTTATAGACTATAACTACTGCAAATCACAAGAAACTACTGTGTATTTATTCAGTTATTTCTTATAGATGTGTTGCTATGATAGCTATTTTACAAAGGAGAAAACTGAAGCTTAGGGAGGATAAGAGATTTTCTCAAGGTCACGTGAGTGGTGCATCTAGAAAAGAACTCAGAGCAGTTTGACACCAAAGTTCATGCCCTTAATCATTAGTCCATGTGGCCTGAAAGCCTTTCCATAGCAGATGCGCTCCCTAACTATGTGGTGCCACTTCACTTTAGGCTTCTCTTTTCCTGTGCTCCCCTTCTGTAGCAGAGTACCTGTGCAATAGCTATTTAGGGAAAATTTAATTTCCTGGAAATGCCATCCTCTCTGCTTTTGGACATGCTATTGTCATTGCATATCTGACTTTCTTCTTACTCTGCATAAATTCAGAACTATTATTGTTGGATTTCAATGCTAATTTTAAAAAGTATATCAACATGGAAAAAAATAAAGCAGGTTGCAGAACCATGTGCAGAGGGATGCCCTAGTGTCTGTATGACCTGGTGGTAAAGATGAAGAGTCCTTGAGGGAAAATGAGTCTTCAGGGGAGGTTTATGGAACCCTGAGCTCTAGCTGCTCCTTCCCTAACCCTGCTGAACATGAAGCATTAGGAGTGATTTCCTCCCAGGAAGGATAATTGCTGACCCCTCATATATGAAGTTGGTTGCTTTATATGTAGCTGAGGATATACAGGAAGAAACATACCTAGAGAACCTCATTTTCAGGGGTTCTGTTTGCTGTGGGTAAGATGGATGTGGAGGGCAAAGGAAAAAGAGGAGGAGGAAGAGAGAGATTGGTCTAAATGTTTTTTTTTTATTAAGGCGTAACTGTGTACATCAATGCAATCATGGGTTACAGTGTGGTGTTTTCATATACAATTTGAAATATGTTCATCAAACTGGTTAACATAGCCCTCATGTCATTTTCTTTGTTATTGTGTTAAGATGTTTATATTCTACTTTTAGAAAGAGTCACTTGTACCCTTGTAATATAAACCATAGAGGTGATCCCACCATCACTCTCCCTCACCCATTCACTCCCCTCCCCTCCTCTCCCTCTCCCATATTCTTAGGCTATAATTAGGTTATAGCTTTCAAATGAAAGCTATAAATTAGTATCATAATAGGACTGAGTACACTGGATACTTTTTCTTCCATTCTTGAGATACTTTTCTAAGAAGAACATTTTCCAGCTCCATCCATGTAAACATGAAGGAGGTAAAGTCTCCATCTTTCTTTAGGGCTGCATAATATTCCATGGTGTACATATACCACAATTTATTGATCCATTTGTGGGTCGATGGGCTTGCTGCCTTCAGAACCCAAATTGGCCTACCAAGCATTCTGCTTCCCTCTTGGAGTTGTGAGGTGTAAGACGTAGTAATTTCTTCCTTACTTTTTAAGGAATGCGATGGCACTCCATGTAAGACTGAATCCTAAAATTTGCCGTGATGTGAACCTTGGATTTTTCATAAGATTTATCTCATACTTCCTGGAGCACATATCTTCCCAGAACTTTGGACACAGTTCCCCGTTCCTGTTCATCTGGCCCAGTGAGCACAATCCATCTGCATAGATGACCAATGTGATATTTGCAAAATGTCCAGATGGCCCATGTTTCTTCAGATTATGTGATGCCAGACGGTGGTACAGTTAATGTAGCCCTGGGACAAGATGGTAAATTGTTGTGGTGCCCACCCCAAGTGAATATAAACTGCTTCTGATCCTCTTTGCAGATGGAAGTGGAAGCAAATGTATTTTCTAGAACAATGGACAGTGTGCTGTATCCCAAGGCTGTGTTAACTGCCTGTACCATTGACACTGCATCTGACAATTGGCCTATAATTTGTCTGAGTCTATGATTATATCGCTGTTACCCTCCTGGACCCATCTGCATTTGAAGGGACCAGACTGATGAATGAAGGGTAAACATATTGGGGACCGCCACCCATGAATCCTTGCAGTCACTCCCCTCAGGATGAGAGGTTGAGAGGTTGGTTTTAATTTCCTCTCTTGGTTGGCAAGGGAAATGACTCCACATGGCTTTCCCATGATGACAGTTTTATCTATCATGGAGTCCAAGGAAATAATGGGAGATTATCTGCCAACTAAGTGTGTCCATGTCAGTTAGATACTGAGGACTACAGAAATGTGAGGTAGACCTGGGTTGTGACTCCATTCTGTTTCCTAGCAAGCCATGTATCTGTCACTTTTAGTATGCCTTGGGTCTCTGGGTATCACTGTCAACTTTTGTTCAACTGTCTTTGAAATGTCTCGACATTTTTCTTACTCCTATGTGTGGTTAAATAAATGGCTGTGAGCACCTCTGGAGAAACTGTTATGATGGACAAGTGCTGTGGCATGGCAGCCTTCCTCCTGGGAGCCCAGGCTTTCCTAAGCCAGTGAATTCAAGTAGGAGAACAGGTTCCACTCCAGAAATTGGGCATGTGGTGAAGTTTAGCAAATAACTTGCCATCAAAACATGATAACTCATTTTGCAGGAAGTTTTCTAAATGTTTTGTGAGAAGATAGAGTTTTCAGTCATTCATGGAGCAGTATGATAAAGCTTTTACATGAGCCACCCCCTTCTTCCAGTCAAGAGATTTCTATACAACCTCCAGTGACCAATAGGAGTCAAAATATTTTGCAATTTTTCAGCATCTCACAATTACATGATTTCTAAATGTATATATAATTTAATTTAGTATAAAATAATAGCTATGCAGTGGGAGGAAATTACCTTTTCATGTACTAGTGCTATTTCATCCATTCACTTGTATCTGGCAAAATCTATCCACAGGAAACCTTCTCAAGTCAGACCCTGACACCTTCCTGTGAAATTGAGAGCACTGTGCATGTCACAGTGGGATCCCCTCATTTTCTTGGTCCCTGGTAAATACTTTAGATAAAGGCTGATGAGGTAGATTAGTGTCTCTGTTTTTCATATTACAAAAAATTTTAAAAGAAAATTAAGACGATTCAGAGAGGTTAAATAATTTTTCAAAATCAGATTTTCTCAAATCTAGTAGTTCCCAGTCATATGTCCTTTCTAGCACTTGTAAGGTTAGGGTGTTTGGAGGGTATTTGGTTTTGCTTTTGTTTTGTATTGTTGTGACAGCATCTTGCTCTGTTGTCTGGGCTAGAATTCTGTGGCATCACCATAGTCCACAGCAACCTCAAACTCCTGGGCTGAAGTGATCCTCCTGCCTCAGCCTCCCAGGTAGCTAGGACTATAGGCACCCACAAACATGCCTGGATAGTTTTTCTATTTTTTGTAAGATATGCAGTCTCACTCTTGGTCAGGCTGGTCTCCAGCTCTTGGCCTCAAGCGATCCTCCTCCCTTAGCCTCCCAGAGTGCTAAGATTATAGTTAAGAGCCACTGTGCCTGGCATGAAAGGGTAGTTTATATTATTAACTCTGGAGTGAAAAACTCTGGAACCAGTAGATGAGAGAGTAAGGTGAGGGAGGTGTTGGAGGAGGTCACGGACCTCTTGAGGCCACAGCTTTCCCTTTGGAACCCTAGGGAAAGCTCACTGGTCCTTTGTTGGGGCCTCCCTGTCCTGCTTACAGAAAGTCTCCACTCTAACTCTTCAAGCCAGAAGCCAGTTTCCAGACACTCAGGAGCAACTGGGAAATAACACACCTTGTCTAGTCAAATAAAATCCAACTCTTTCATTTCCCCACAGGGTTCCTCACTTAACCAAATAAGCAAGGACCTGAAAAGTGTTATGTCTTTGCAAGATATTTTCAAACATACATACAAATCTCTTCTTCGAGTGGCCAGGCAGAAGAGATAATTTGTAATTTTCCCTTCAGCTGTTCAGCTTTGGATTTCTCTGCATGTTTTCACATGTGGTTTCCATTCATTCAGAAAACATTTACTGAGTGCCTACTAGAAGGCTGGCGCTTGACGAAGGGCACAGTACGGTGAAGAGAAGACAGAGGTCCTGATGTCCTGCAGCTTCTATTCTAACATAAGAGAGATGCAGTGCTCGAAGACAAAACATCATCTCAGAGAGTAATGAATGTTATAAAGAGCAATACAGCAGAGTAAGCGGGTAGAAAGTGATGGGTTGGAGAAAACGGATATCTCAGGTTGGTCAGGGAAGGCTTCTCTAGGGAGGTGACAGGTGCATAGAGACCTGGGGAGAAAGCACCTTCCCAGCAGGGAAAGAGCAGTATTTTGGTCCTGAGGCACAAATAAGGGTTTGTACTCAATGGCCAGCAAGAAGGCCAAAGTGAGCGTGAAGGGCAGAAATAATTAAGGTTGAAGAAATAGAGAAGCTACATGAGGACTCAGTTGTAGATTCTGGAGCATTGTCTAAGACTGTTGAGACTCTGATGGAGACTCCTGAGTGGGGAATGGACTCGGTTTGATTTACATTTAGGATACAGTCTCACCAACTCTTGTGTGTGGAAAAGGCATTGGGAATACAAATGTAGTTGAGTGAGGATGGCAGAAGCTTATGTCATAGTTGAATAGAGAGAAGATGATAGCTTAATCTAAAGCTTGCAGCTGTGGCAGTGATAAGACACGAGAATGTGTTTTTAAGTAGAGACAATGGGACTTGGCTGTGGGTTGAGAATCTTCTGGAAGAGAAAGAAAGGGACTTGTGACAACTACCACATTCGGGCCTGGGAAAATGCATGACTGGGGAATCACGTTTTTCTAGGACAGGGAAGAGTGGCTGAGGGCCAGGTTTAGGAGGTAAGACCAAACCCTCCACCTTGGCCTTGTTGGTCTCTAAAGCAGCCAGTGGACACACACGGGGTGTTAGGGCTGCTTTGTTTTTCTCTTTCTTCTTCCTTTTCTTTTTTTCCATCTGAACTGAATAGTAGCTTTACAAACCATATGGGGAATATGGAATTGTTTTCTTTTATAGGAAGAGAAAACAGACAAGTTAAATGACTTACCTGAAGCCACAAGGCAGTGTTGATGGAACCAGGATGAGAGCCCAGGATTGCTAAGTCTCCGTCACTGAGTCTGATAACCAGCCGGTGAATCCCTCAAAGCAACAATGAAATTACCTGACACACTTTTGCCCTTGTGGGGTCTGGGGAGAGGTCAGAAATTATTTTCTGTGTAGATGGTTTTAAAAGGCGATTTTATCTGCATTGTGCTTTATTTTCATAAAATACAGGGACTTTGGGGTGGATGTAAAGTGCAGCCTGAGCTTGATTGCTATGTCTAAAGAAAGAAGGATCCTAACATCTGCTTAAAAAGATGCTGTTTTCCACTGGGATGGACATGCAGAAGGGCTGGGTAGGGTGTTAGCTCAGGGAAAAGAAAAGGCGGACTTTCGGCACATGGTGGGGTATTTCTGTGTGAGAGTTACAAACCAATAACTCAGCGAAAAGGTTTAAAGAGAACATCTCTTCAAGACACCTGCACACCACAGCAGGTGGGGTGAGAGCACCTCTTGACTTGACCCTTCTGGTCAACACTTGTTAGCACCCACTGTATGACAGGTCCCATGCCAGGAGCTAAGGGAGGGGACAGGCCCAGCCCACAATTTGAGACAGCAGTGGAGGGAACTCTTCCCACCACTCACAAAAGAAGGCCCCATGCTTTCCTGACACAGCTCTGAGCGTTAAAGATGCTTTGTTTTTCTCTTTCTTCCTTTATGTTTTGTCCACTTTTCTTCTTGTCCCTCTCCCAGACCTATTTAAAACCTTAAGTTTGTCCAAGAAAGAAAGCAGAGTAAATAGCACATTGAATTTAGTCCACTCCACTTGCATCTGAGCTAATTA
The DNA here is from genome assembly GCA_963575145.1 of Galago senegalensis. NCBI lineage: Eukaryota > Metazoa > Chordata > Mammalia > Primates > Galagidae > Galago > Galago senegalensis. Next base: position 24,969 of record CAUYTI010063886.1, on the reverse strand, counting down.
GAGTTGGCACTCTGTGTCGAGCCTTTCATGTGTCGGCCCTAGAGAGTAATGGACTTTTCCTGACTAAGGGGAAACTGAGGTTCCCCATCCCAAATAGGGCCCCTTCTGGCTTCTCCATCTGTCTGAGGAATTGATTACTCTGAAAATGTCACTGTTATTGCCCCCACTCACCGTTCTTAAGTGTTAAGTTACCATGTTGTCCACAAGAAGTACAGGGAGAGCCCTGGGTGTGGAGACCCAAGAAGTGCTTGTGAATTTTTCTGTCCTGTCCTACACGTGTGGCCTTACACATCAGCCACATGACATTCTGCTTACATTATGGAGTTGTTCAATGTTTTTTTTTTTCCAATGCCAGCACTCTCCCTAATGTCACTAACACACATGCACACTTTTTAAGAGCAATTATAGTCATTTGACAATTTGGAAATAACTCTATTGGCCACAGAACAACTTTTAGGCTATGGAAAGCAGACAGATTCCCTTAGAGCCTGACTTGGAAAGAAGGGTTTACAAACAAGGTTTTGGAGCAGAACTTCCAGTGTTACCTCCCAGAATCAGCATCCTCCTATGCTTGAATTACACAGGATGAGAAATTGCTGATGAAATCTTATCCTTATCTACTGCTTTGATTATCTAGATGGCAAAGACTATCCAACTTAGTCTGTTGTTCCCTGAGCCTGTTGTTCTTGGTGGTGTGTTTGTTTAGTCTTGTGTGGCCAGAAAAATGCATAGAAGAAAGATCTTATAGTGCCTCCATCGTGCCTCCAAAATACCTGTTTTCACCGATTTACATAGGTTGTAAGAAACTCCCTGTCTCTGCATAACAGTCAGCATCCTTTGTTACCTGGATACGCTGTTTCATCTGCTCACCTGTTGATAGACATTTTGCTTGGTCCTGGTTTATTGCCACTGTGAGTAAAACTGCTGTGAGCATTCGTGCACATGTTTTTGTGGATACATGTCTTTATTTCTTTCAAGTAAATAACTGAGAATGGAGGGTCTGGGTCATATGGTTATTGTAGATTTAACTTTGAGAAACAGCATTTTCTATTTTTACTAAAATTGATATATGGTGCATATTCTTACCTGCAGGAAATGAGAGCTTCACTTGCTTCAAAACCTTGAGAAATTGATAAAGACCTCTTTTATCACTTTGAAAAAATCCAGCCATTCTAATGGTTGTGCAGTGGCCCCTGGTTGTGGTTTAATTTGTATTTTCCTGATGCCTAAAGAGGTTGAGGATCTTTCGTGTACTTTTTGGCGTTGCTATTTCTCAATTCTTCGAATCCTTTGTCAATTTTTTAATTGGCTTGTTTGTCTCATTATACAGCTAGAAGGAGTCTGTATTCTGCAGATGAGTCTTTTGCCAGATATGTATATTGTAAATATTTCTTCCCATTCTGTAGCGGGCCTTTCCTTTTCTTGGTAGTATCATTGGAAGAACAAAAATTTTCATTTTTACAAAGTCCTGTTTCTGTATTTTTTTCTCTTTTATGATTTATGCACTTGGTCTCCTACCTATGATCTTAGTCTATCCCAAGGTCAAAATGATTTTTCTCTCTTATTTTCTCCTAGAAAGTTTACAGATTTATCTTAATACATTTATTATAGTTCTATGATCCATTTGAAGTGAATATGTAGATGTGGTATAAACTAAGGGCTTAGGTACTAAAAGCATAAAACTTCCCAATTGTGCTACCTCCATTTGTTGAAATGACTTTCCTTTGACAACTATATCAAAAATCGATTACGGATATTTCTAGAGTCTGTGTTTTCTTGATTTATACACTTGTCTTTTCACTAATTCTTGGTTATTCTAGCTTTAAAGCAGGTCTTGAAAATGGGTAGTGTTAAGTCCTCCAACTTTATTAGATTATGAAATTCCTTGGCTCTTGTAGATTCCTGGTACTTTTATATAAATTTTAGAATTAACCTATCAATTTCTACCAAAAACATCTCTACTGGGATTATAACTTGTATTGCATTTTCGCAGTGGATAAATTTTGGAGGAGATAACATCTTAACAGTATTGACTCTTGCAATCCACAAATGTGGTATAACTGTTTATTTATATTTTCTTTAATTTCTCTTGGCAGTATTCTATTGTTTTCATGGAAGAAATCTTGCACGCCTTCTGTTCAACATATTATTAAATATTTTAGAGTTTTTCTACACTCTTGTAAGTGGAACTGTTTTGGAAGTTTTATTTTCCTGTTGCATATAAGTATGTATAACAAAAATACAACAGACCTTTGTGTATTTACCCTTTATGTATCAGCCATGCTAAAGTCACTTATTCTAATAGGTGTTTTGTAGTCCTTATGATTATTTTTGGTGAGTAACCATGTTATCTTCAAACAAATATAGTTTTGCTCCTTCCTTTCCAAACTTTATGTGCTTTCTTTCTTTTTCTTGCCTTTTTGAAATGGCTAAAGCCAGGATGTCTCGGTATGTTCGATTGCCAGGATAGACTTTCTTTAACGCTTATTTACCCTGTTTCGTGTTTCTCAAGCTTTGTGAACTTGCTAGTTTATATCTTACACTAAATTTGGTAAATTTCAGGCATTATTTCTTTCTTTTGTTTCCGTGACCTCTTTTCTCCTTCTGAGCTTCCACTGGGTTCAGACTTTTTGACATTGTCTCGTGGGTCCCTTAAACACCATCTAATTTTTTTTCACTTTTTCAGATTAGGGGATTTGGAGAATTTCTATTAGTCTGTCTGCAAGGCTGTTGATTGTTTTCTGTATTTTACAAAGTCTTTCCAGTGATCTTTTTCATTTCACTTATTTCAGTTCTCAAATCTCCATTTATGCGTGTATATGTACTATATATATGCGCATATATATGTAGTTTTCCCTGCCAATCATTCTCATATTTTTATTCATTATAATCATCGTGTCCTTTTCCCAATTGATCACAGCTATAGCTGTGCTAAAGTTCTTGTTTGCTAATGCAACATCTGGATCGTCTTAGAGTCGGCCTTTGCTGGTTGTCTGTTCCCTTGGAAATAGATGAAACTTTCCTGGTTCACCATATGTTGGGTAATTTGGGAGTGATTTTTGGAAATTGTGAATTTATAGTATGAAGGCTCTTCTATTCTGTTATTTTTCTCCCAATAACGCTGAAGTTTTGTTTTTGAAGGTGGTTAACTTGGTTCAACTCCAGCTGTCTTGCCTGTGGTGAGCAGCAGCTGAAATCTCAGGTGCTTTATTATCCTTCAGCTGAGCTTATCAGAGTCTGCCGTGAACATGTGCGGTCTAGGGCTTAGCCAGAGACGTGGGCAGAGAACACACACAGATTGTGGATTCCCTTTTTCTGGCTCTCTCCTTTTCTTGACTCCTACCTTACCTTTTGGGGTCCATTCACTGGGTCCTCAGTCCACAAAGACAGCAACCTCGCTCTTGGTTTTTCAGTTGCCCTGAGCCATGCTGAAAGTGCAGCCCTACTCTAAACCAGAGCACCTCGAAAATGGGAAATTCATCTTATGCTGGCTGCTTCCTCCAAGCTGCCATTTCTTTCCATAATCTACCTGCTGTAATTTACTTTCCAGAGCCTTCAGGTGGTGTTTTTTGGTTTTTATTTTGTTCAGAACTTATTAGTATCATCCACACAAGGATAGGTCTGTTAATATTATACTCCCTCTACCCTACACAGAACCCTGTCTACCTTTGATAATCACTTTATTAATATATATGTGTAAGTATAATTTATGTTTTTATGTCCTTGCTTAAAATTATGGCACATAAATATTCTCTACAAACTTCACTGCCATCAAAAACCTGTCTAATATTTCAACCTCATTAACCATTCCCCTTAAATTGGAAATTAAGGCTATTATCCATTTCCAATATTTATAAATAACATTGCAGTGAATATAATGGTGCTTAAAGCCTATCCTATCTTTAGGATGATTTTCCTAAGGTGAATTCCCAGAAGAGGGTCAGAAGGGATGGACATTTTTTAAGGCTTTTTTTTTTATTATTGCTAAATTGCTTCCCAAAAGGACTGTATAAATTTGGTCTGCTTACAGCAGTTTATGAAAATGATCATTTCAAAAAATCATACTCAGCCAGGACTGGATATTATTAAGCCAAGAAATAACATCTCGAAAGATGAAAAATTATAATCAAAAAACTATGAACACATGTACACATAATATTTAATAAGAGGATGGATATTTCTAGTTCTGTGACCAGAAACTCTTAACATGAAATAGGCATATTGCAGAGAGGAAGACTCTGAAGAATGAAATCTGAACAGATAGTCCCAGACAATTGCAAAGCAGAAGGAAATTGGGAACCGTAGAGAGAGAAGATCAATTTGTAGAGGAAAGTAAAAGATGGAAAAATGGCTAAACGCAAGGAACAGTTTAGCCCATAGTTGTGAGACTGAGACTTCAAATTTCTCAATGCATCGTGGGCAAATTTGAAAGAAAAATAAAATAAACAAAAATAGAACACGATTTTAAAATTGCTTTTGGAACAATAAGAACAAGAAAATGATTGTCCCATTGCATGAAACAACTGAAACCTTATTACCACCAGATGAAGGAATAGAGTGAAGTTCATTCCAAATCTGTCCGATCTGTCACTTATATCAAGAAAAATATCTTAAAACTAAGAAAGCGAGCGCAAAGATGATTCATAAGAAATGGTGCTCTAATACACAGAGGAGGTAGTACCTACTTTGAAGTGGCCGCCTCCATTTCAGTCTCAAGATTCACACAAGTGACTTTTCCAGGTGCTGAAATAATGTGAAGAGGATGCGTTTTCAGACCAGAGAGTTGATTATAATCTTGGAGGGATCAAGGCAGGCAGAGGAGCTTCTAAAATTCTACAGAAGGAATGAAAACTTACCAGGCTTACAAATAGGTGGTGAAGCACCTGGCGATTTAATTTTGATTCTTAAGAACAGTGGGGTGGGTTGGTGAACTTTACAAGGTGAGAGTGTGGAGGAAAGGTGGGAGCCCTGTCAGCCATTGTGGGTTTGCGGAGAATAAATGATGCCGGGTGAACTGTGTTTCTTCTTTGATTAGTTTATTGCACAGGAAGCTCGGAAAGATCCTACCACAGACGTGAGATCTATGAGTGTCAGTAGATACTTGACAAAGTTTCTTATAAATGTGTCAAATTTTGCCTGTGTTTATCTGACTATTCCATCTTCCCAATTAAGTGTAAGCTCTCTTGGCAGGGATTATGTCTGTGTCGTTCCCTAGGGCATATCCACTTCTCGGTCCATTATGGCCTCTCAACGGATATTTACTGAATGAACAAACTTTTGTTTATTTGTTTCCAAAGGAGAAAATGTGGCTATTTGATAGTATAGTCAGGTGGTTCATTTTTATTCATTTTTATTCAATTACATCTTCCCAAAGAGTCTTCATTAAGGATCTGATGTCAACCTGAAGAGAGTTCTTTAGCCACGAACTGCCAAGTTCTATTCTCAGTATAATTCTCTCCAACATCTGTGTCCATGTCTTAAACATATGGAATACTGGGAATAGCAAAGACCACAACTAAACTTCCCAGCCCTCCGCCCCCTTCTCCTTATTGGCTATCTGACCTTGCCCAAGACAAATAATCCTTGCAAACATCAATTTCCTGATCATTTAAACAGGGATATTAACATCAACTTAATTACACTCTCCTATGTACCAAATGATTGTATCATACATAAACCTCTAGTCTTGTTGCTTGACACGTAGCTGGCATTTTGTCACTATTTGTTCCCTTCTGTGCCTCCTGCTCTTTTTCCTGTTTATACAATTCATAGAGGGCATGCAGTCAGGGAATAGTGAAATCTGAGATCAGAGGATTAGGACAAAAAATATATCTTGAGAGACTAGAGAGGTTGAAATATACAGATACAATTTGGTAGTACAAAGCATTCTTTACTTTGGTTTAGAAAAATCAATTCTACAAATACATGATGGGAAAGACCAGATTTATTTGCAGTGCATGTCAACAAAGAACCGAGGGCATGTTGAATACAAGTCAGCTGCCAGGAAAGCTGAAGCGGTCCCGGGCTGTGTTAGCGTGAGCCTTAGGTTCAGAGGAAGGGGGACGTAGTCCATTATTGCTCTGTGCGGGTCAGATCACACCTGGATTATCATGCCTAGATCTGGACATCAGAACTCAAAGAAGACATGTACAAATTGAAATAGGTTGAAAAGAATATGATGGAATGAATTTAAAACATGAGATGCATATCAGAATCACTCAGAGTTGAAAATCATGATGTAATAACCAGTGTTACAGAGACACTGAGACGGTGAAAGGGTCCTACATACAGCTGATGGGGTGAAATCAGTGTGTCCTTTCTGGAGGACATCTTGACAGAACAGACCAAAAACCTTACTTTGTCAAGACTCTGACCCAGCAATTTTTCTTTGTACTCTCAAGAAAATTCAACACAAGGATGCATAGAGCTGTGTAAAAAGATTTACCTATGGGAATGCGTGATAAAGTAGTATAGTGAAAAACTGGAAAAATACAAAATTTAAACAACAGGGAATTGGTTAAATAAATGATACAAGGATATAGTAGAATACTTTTCGGTTTTTATATGATTTTGGAAGAGAGTACTTAATGGCATGAGATAATGCTTATAACATATTTCATTTTGCTTTACTTTAATTCCATGAGCAATTTGTCTTCATTTACCAAAAAAGGGGGAAATAAAGGTAAACAAAAAGAAGAAAATTTCAGTATTCAGAGAAAATCACTAGTAACATTTGGTTAAATGCATATGAAGGTATATGAATGTGTGTGTATATATTCGTGCACATATAAATCAAGATATTTATATACGTAAAGATCTAAATGTGTCCATATGCACAAGGACACATATGATATATAAATTACATAATAGAAAAGGTGTCAGACATGCAATTGGACATAATATATATTTCCAGCATGAATAAATGAATCACTATATACATGGATACATAAAGATTGTGAAGAGGCACATGAGCAGTCTTCAGACAGCTGATGGGCCATAATGTGGAGTGAAGGATCAATCTGAGTCTGTCATTCCAAAAAGCCAGGTAGAATCCGGAGGGTGGAAGTTGCAGGGAACTTGATAGTTGGCCAGCCTCAGAGACTCAAATGTGCCCTTTTACTCTGTTGCGCCTCCTAGCTCTGGCCTTGTGTGAGCTATGGGACCTTGAGCAAGCTATCTGCAGTGTCTCTGACTGCAGCTTCCTTATCTTTCACATGGGAGGGGGGGTCGCAGTACCTATCTCATCCAAGTATTATGGGGGTCAAATGAGTTGCTTTTGGGGGGGAAGGAAGTAAAAGTGTTAACTGTCATGTAGTATTAGCTAGATGTGAATGTCTTTCCGTATGTAACAGCACAGACTGAGGACCTGGGGCTCTGGATACCAGATCATCATGGCATTGTCTAAGATTGCCATATGATGACAGAGTGGCAGGAGTGTGGATATTTTTATAGGACTGAAAAAGAGAAGGGTTTTGGCTATATACTGATGCATAATATGTCATCCCAAACTTAGCACCTTAAAGCAGCAATCTTATCATACTTATAGATTCTAGGAGTCAATAATTATGGAGGAGATAGGTGGATTATCTTAGCTCCAAAATGTTTAGAAAACTCAAACATCTGTAGGTGACTCGGGTGGCTGGGTTTGGAAGCAAATAGAAGTTTCTCCAACATTTTTACCACCTGGAATGGGCTGGGATGTCTTAAGTTGGGCTTAGCTGGGACTGTTGACTGAGTCGCTTACACATGGGCTTTCTATCTGGCTAAGAATTTCATAACACACTGAAAGATTTCCCAAGAGGAAAGAATCATCTAGAGAGCTACGGTTTTAAGCGAGCCAGGCAAAGGCAGCAATGCTTTCCAGGGCCTATCTCTGGAGATTATCCAATTACTTCCTCTGCATTCTGTGGATGACAGAGGCATCCTTAATGTCAGCCTCGATTCAAGGGCAGGGAAATCAGACTCCCTCTTTGATGGCAAAGATCACATTTGCAAAAGAGAAATGGCTAAGATCACACTGCAAAAGAGAAAGTGGGATGGGAGATTTTGTTACAGCCTTCTTTGGGAAATACAGCATCCTACAGAGAGCAACATGTATTTCAGAAGACAAAGCTTTGTTTTTATGAAATAATGAATTAAGCTTGTTTGGCAAGCTTTTCCCCCATAATTAGTTCCTCAGGCTAGTATTTGGGGATAAATTGTCTCCCTTCTTGGGTGATGGAATGAGCTTCCAATGGAATGGCCATCTTACATTAAAGGTCAAATGAGGAATGGATTTAACTGCAGCAATAAAGATAGATCATTTTCAAAAATAAACATAGGAGGCTGAGGTAAGAGGATCACTTGAGGCCAGGAGTTCAAAACCAGCTTAGGTGACATAGTAAGACCAATGTCTAAAAAAAAAAAAAAATTAAAAATTAGCCAGGTATGATGGTACACACTGTGAGAGGCTGAGGCAGGAGGATCCCGGGAACTTAGGAGTTGGAGATTGCTGCAAGCTATGATCATGCCACTGGACTCCAGTCTAGGCAACAAAGTAAGAACCTGTCTTAAAAATAAATTAATAAACAAAGAAACAAAACCTTTATTGTCTTTTTTATTAGCAAGTATTAAATGTTCATTGGAGGGAAATTATTGAATGTAGGGGAACAACAAGAAGAAAATTAAAAACAGACAAATCTTATCACCCAGGGAATAACCACTCTAGCACTTTAATATGTTTTTTTCAATACCTTGTATATGTTTGCACATGACACAGTTTACACGTTTGATGTGTCCATTTTTAAAATAAGGCACGATCATTTTGTACTTACAGTTTAGCAAGAAGCTTTTTAAAATTTAGTTCATAAGTTTAGATCACAAATATCTCAGAATGATTTTTTACTTTGTTTTTAAATTAAAACATCTATTTTTTATTACACAGTGAAATTTATCCTAAATATCAGTAAATGGGTTAAGTTTACCTGCAGTGGAATCCCTTTCTGTAGTCTTCTCTGTGTACTTTTTACTCAATAGTATATCATGGACAGATGTACATGTCAATAGTATTGATTAGTGTCATTGTTTTTAATGGTCTCATGACAGTCTGTTTTAGAGATGTATCATCATTTTTTAATCAGTCTTCTATAAATGGACTTCTTGGTTATTTCCTTCTTTCCCTGAAATTATAAACAATCATGTTTAATTATGTTTTGCCGTAAGTATTTTTTCATCCTAAAGATCAATTTTAAAAATTCAGCGTTCTTCCCAAGAATACAACTGAACTTTCTTCCCTGGAGGATCAGACATACCCGTGTTTTAATCTAGGTCCTGCCATTTTCTTGGCTATATCACCGCAAGGAAGGAGCTGTACCTTGAAAATGCTGCTGTGTACACATTTGAAGGAATGGTACAGTCACCTCTGTGTAAAGTGCTTGCCATTGTTCCTGGGCCGGAGCAGGTACCTGATGACAGGTAACAATTGTGGCCAAAACATCTCCAAGAGGCGAATGTGTAAGAACATCTGGGGTTCAGCTCTAGAGCTTGGAGTGTCTATGAGTTGTTTGGTTTAGGGAGTGTGGGACATTTTAGCCACCTCTGTCCTCTTTCCGGGACTGGCACCATTTATATTCCCTGGATGGTTAGGGGTCATATGGGTTTTTGCATTCCCAAGCCACATATTTCTCTATCTGATGCAGTTCTGGGCAATCTAAAAATGCAATATCGCTGTCACCAACTTGAGGAAGACACGGAGCCTGAATAATTTAACATGTCACCACCATCCATCACAATAGCAAGAGCAGGAGATGGAATGCGGAGGGCCGGGCCTGCCCGAGGCGGGCAGAGCAGCCCAAGCAGAGAAGGTGGATTTGCAAAGCAGAGCAGGGAGTTAACTCTCACATGTATCCTGTTACTCCAGCCTTCCCCACCACATGACTTGCAAGCTGTGCGGATGCCATGACTCACCCCAGAGCATGCCTAGGGTCAAATCCCTTCGTTTGCCACCAACCATCTGTGTCATCCTGGGGAAGCCTCTGTATACCTCTGAATACCTCAGTTTTAGTTAGTAGCAAAATTAGGACAAGAATGTTCGGGTAGAAGAGTTTGCTGAGTCCTATAGTGACATGCCAAAAATACCTTAAATGTTTCCCCACCAGGAAGTTAACTCTTAAGGAGTCAGGAAATTTTGTTTTCCTCACTGCTTTATCCTCAGTGCCTAGAAGAGTGTTTGGTGCAGAGAGGGCTCTTAGTAAAATAATAGCAGAACAAATGAATAAAGCAGGGAGTCTTGTGATAATTGAGTTGACCACCAAGTCTAGGACAGACTAAAGGGTCGCCCTCTGCATCCCGAGACACTGGCCAGGGCTTAGGGATTCTGAGCTCCTCTCCAGGAGGCTGTGCGACGCCTTCACCGTGTGGCCCAACTCTGCCTTCCCCTCGCTCTCTCCGCTCTCACCCCCACCACTCTAAGGGTTCTGTCATTAGTCTTGCAAAATGGTACAGAGAGAACAGAGAGTTTCTTTCTTACATTTTCAAGGTGTAATTCACATAACATAAAATTAACTATTAATCATTTTAATTCAGTGGTGTTCAGTACGTTTGCAAGGTTGTGCAACCATCACCTCTATCTAGTTTCAAGACATTTCTTTCATCTCAAAAGGAAATTCCAGACTCATTATCAGTCACCTCTCCTCTCCTCTTTCCTCGGCCCACGCCCGGCAACCACTGATTTACTTCTGTCTCTCTTTACCTCTTCTAGGAATTTAATGTAAAGGGAATCAGGCCGTGTCCAGCCTTTTGTGCTTGGCTTCTTTCACAGAGCAGGGAGTGGAGAGGTTCATCCCCCGGGACCATGGACCAGCATTCCACACGATATCCCCTGTGTCTCTGCACCCCAATCGTGTTCTGTGTGGATAGGCTACGTTTCGTTTGCCCATTCCTCAGCTGAAGGACAGTTTATTTCCACATTGTGGCTTTGTGAATAATGCTGCCGCTATGAACATTCATGCACAAATATTTGTTTGCACACCTTATCTTCAGTTCTTCCGGGCTATATGTCTAGAAGTAGAATTCCTGGCTCATGTGGCAATTCTGCAATTAACTTCTTAAGGAACCAACCAGCTGTTTTTCACAGGGTTGCATCATTCCGCATTCCCACCAGCAAGGCATGAGGGCTCCCGTTTCTCCACATCCTTCCCACTTCTGTTATTTTTCATTGTTTTGCCTGTGGCCAATCTAATGGGTGTGACACGGTATCTACGGGTTCTACTTACATTTCTCTAATGCCGCTGAGTATATTTTTTATGAGAACAGAGGTGTTCAAGATCAGACAAAAGCCAGGTCACATTGAGGCTCTGCCATTTATAAGTGGTGTGATTTGGGATAAGCAACATTGAGATTCTGAATGTTTGTTTGTAAAGCTGGAATAACTCTTGCATCTGAGGCCCTTTGTAAGGTGTGCATGGGATGTTATTGCATGGACAGTGCACTAAGCACTGCTCTCCATTCTGTGGTATGAATTAACCTGTCTGCTTGATGGCTCCATCTCAGACAATTCAGGACCAGAGCAACCAGGGGCCCGAGGAGCAAGGACAGAGAAGCCTCTGCTCCAGCAGATAGATTACCTCTTCTCTCCTCTTGGTAGTCTCTGGGCAGTCTTACTTTCTCTCAGCCCCTAAATAGAAATACTCAAGCTGCCCTATGTAATTAATGGCTATATTTTATTGCCCTAAATCACCAATTTTATATTAAAATGCTAACAGAGGGAGCCCTTTTCCAGCCATCTGAATCACCTCCAACTCAGTCAGCAATTGGTCTGTGGCCCCTTCAGATGAAATGGACACTCAGAGGCCCCATGCCTTGGGTGGCTGCCACCTCCCCAGATATCACAGAAGGTGGGAGTGGAGGGGTGGTGGCTAGAATCAGGTCCTTTTCTTCTATAAAACTCAGATGGGCTTTAAGTAAATAAGGAATATTCCCCCATTCTCATTTCTTTATTTTTGTGCTAAATGTTTACACACCATGTAAGTTTTCCTCATAATAACCATGTGAGCTGAGAATTATCATCCCTCTTTTAAAGATGAGTTCAGAGAGGTCAGGAGCCTTGCCCACGGCCACACAGCTAACAAGGATTAGAGCTCATGTCTGATTCCCATACCCTAATTTCTTTCTGCTGAAGTTTATTACTTCCCTTAGCTCGTGGATTAAAACCAATATAGAGACTAACTAGACTATGTGCCTTGAAGGCCAGGACCATGGTCAGCATTGCTTAATGGAATCCCAGCAACTCCATTTTTTCACCCAAGTCAAATTTAAAAAAACGATTGAACATCTTAGTGGAGCCTGTGGCTTATTCATCTCGTTCCTGTACTGGCTCCTGACCCTTAATTATGTTCAGTAATATTTATGGTCTGCAAATGCCTCTAGAACTGTGCCCTCCAATATGGTGGGTACTCGAAATGGGGCTTATCTGTATTGAGATGTGCAGTAAGCATGAAATACATGCTGGGTTTGGAAGACCTATTATGAAAGTATACATGAAATATTTCAGCAATAATTTTTATTTAAATTACATGTTAACATGAGAATCTTTTTAATATATTGTGCAAAACACAATATATTCTGGAAATTGATTTGAGCCTTTTTAAATTTTTTTAAAATTTAGAGATGGAGTCTCACTCTGTTGCCCAGGCTGCAGTGCAGTAGCATAATCATATCTCACTGTAGCCTTGAACTTCTGGGCTCAAGCCATCCTCCTACCTGAGCCTCCTGAGCAGGTAAGATTACAGGCATGTGCTACCACACTTGGCTCATTTTTGATTTTTTTGTAGACAGGGTCTCACTGTGTTGCCTCAGATGGTCTGAAACTCCTGGCCTCAAGCAATCCTCTCAAAGTGTTGAGATTATAGGTGTGACCCACTGGGACCAGCTCTTTTTACATTTTAATGTGACTACTAGAAGATTTTAAATTGCATGTGTGGTTTCCATTGTATTTCTTTTGGAAAGACTGGTCTAGGAGCATCACCTTTGAGCCTCCATTTCCACTCTGAAAATGATGACCTTGATCCTTATCGGAAGGAGGTGAGATTCAGAAGAGCTGTGGGAATGGAGACTTAAACTTGTAGGGGCAGCCTTTGTGGTCATTATAGGGACATGGTTTCTGTAGGCTTGGCTATGTAGAAGGATGAAGAGGTCACTAGGGTCTTGCTTGACAAGGATTCTAAGAAAAGAACCACTGCAGAAGCTTGGAGGAGAAGCAGTGAGAAGTGGAAAATGTGTCTGGGCATCAGGATCTACTAATAGGCCTCCTAATACTTAGCAGTCAGTTCATCAAGCATTCGCCTCCCCTCCAGCTCTGTGCGCACATGTGCGTGCACACACGTAGCTTTCCGAGGTTGCAGTAGCTATGAAGCAGGTGTTGTAGGTAGGCAGACTCATTGCAATCCCAGCTCCCCCACTTGCTACCTCATGTTACCTCCCTGAGAACACGTTATTCATCTGTAAGACAAAGCTCATGATGCCACCCTTGCAGGGATGGCTGTGGGCATTAAATGAAGTATTTTCTTATATTTTATTGCACCTCAACACAAAGAACAAGGGAACAGACTTGCCAGCCACTGTCTGAATGTGAATTATGATTCTACTACTTGTAAGCTGTGTGACCCTGGGCAAATTACTCAATGTCCCAGTGCCTTCACTTCCTCATCCATTAAGATGGGAATGAAAGTAGTAACCTACCTCCTAGGGTTTGTAAGAAAGAAATGAGTCAGCACGTATAATGGATTTAGGAAAGTGCCTGGCAGAGTGACGGTGCCCGGCATATGTTAGCTTTTTTCTCGTTGTGTTAGAATTGCCTGACTTTCCTGTCATCCCCACTAGTCTGCCACAGTAGGGAGGAATGTTGTCTGAGTCCCATTTGCCATGATTGGTCCCCAAGGTTGGGGCATAAGATGTCACATGTTTGGGACAGGAGAGATGACAAAGATGGAGATAGGAGGGCAGGGAGGGAAGGAGGCTACAGCTGAAATGTCTCCAAGCTTGGGGTGGACATCGAAGGGGCTGTGGAAAGGTCTGGGGCAGGCTCCTGAAAGGCTGGACCCCTCCTGTTTGCTCTGCTACTCCCGTCACAGCAGGAAGTATGGCAGATGCTTCCTGAAAATAAGGGAACTACTGTGTCAGATGGCTTTGTCTCCCCCCGCCATGAATTATGCATAGATGAGGAAGTTCTCTCTTCCTCCCGACTCCCTTTTCTTTTCTCTTTTCTTTTCTTTTCCCTTTCCTTTCCTTTCTATTTTTATAATGGTAAAATATTTTGATGTCTTAATGCAATTAAAAAAGCCCTGCTGGCCTCTGTGGACCTCTGCTCTCCAGATGCTTCTAGAATTTCCATGGGGTCCCTACCCCATTTCAAAGCAAAGCCTTTAGATGGAGTTCTGCATCTGGTAGAATCAGGAGTCTCCTGCTGTCTCCAAGCTCAGTGCTGGGGCTTGGGGGACTGTGCACTGAGGCTCAGGGACAGACTATGCCTGATGACACATTTAGGGGGTGATGCTGTTGTCCTGGTACTTTCCCAGTCATTAGAACATACTGTTAGGTAGGTAGCTGGACATGAGCAGGGTGGGTGGCAGCTGCGGTTAGGCTGTTTTGGCTATTTTGGACGGGCTTGGGTCAGGCTGGCCTGAGTTGTTACGGGAATGGGGCTAATGGAGATCTTGCAGGTGCAAGACCTCAATAGTGGGTTGTTTTGGGGGGACGGATTGATGTCCCAGGGACTTTCTGATGTCAACAGATATGTTATAGGAGTTGTTATGGGAACAGAGTTGCTCGAGACCTTGGCAAATTTCCAAGAAGCAGCTGATACCCCCTCAAAAGGTGTATATAAAATCTAGACAATGAGCTTTCTATAGGGCCTGCAGTCTCTAGGATGGGGCCTGGGTTTGCTATCAAAATAAGTAAAATAAACTTATTTCTTGCTAAAAATTTACTTGTTCTTCCTCTCTTCAAGTATTTTGACACCTGCCTAAGCTGTCACTGTGCCATCCTAACAATACTGTCTCCAGAAAGGTGGGACAGGACAGTAAGGATTAATCTTTGCATTTTATGGAGCAGTAAACTGAGAGACAATATCATAGGTGCTTAGGAATTTGAGCTTGGGCATCAGTGACACCTGCTTTCACACTCCAGCTTCACTCATTGCAGCAAATCGTTTTTCTTTCCTGAACCTTACTGCCTCCCCTGTAGAGTGGGTATAATCACTCCTCCCTCCAAGGACACTCTGAATTTGGAATGTAAGCAAAGCTCAGAACAAAGTAGTTGGCACCTTGACACTCAGGGGCAATCTGCTTTCCTGAAATTTGCTCCTTTATTGTTGCAAGCGATTTGTGTATGAAAGAGCCCAAATTTGAGCTGGAAAGACCAGTTAAGATTTACATCTGAGGTCTCCAAGTCACATTGTTTGACTTTTAGGCAAGGATCTTCGCCTGAGCTTGTCTTTGTGTCTTCACTTTATTATCTGGTTTGTTAATTACACCTGTCTTACGAGTATATCATGATGAGGATTGTCTGCAATAATGGATACAGATCTGCTTGGTACATGGTAGATTGCTCAACAATATTGCTGGAATGAAGGAATGTGTAATAACCATATTGCAGAAAAGGTGTCTGCGAGTGGAATTTCTGTGTACTGAATGCCATTTAAAATACCTTACCTGAGGAAATTACATAGTAAATCCTTTCGTGAATTGAATAACATTTTCTTCCAATGTGTGTTTTTCTTTTCCTCCGTTGGAATTTTTGAATAGGTAATAGGTTTGCATGGTGCTTGATTGAAAAGATACAAAGGGTTTATCTGGAAAAGTCACCTCCCTCTGTCTTCATCCTTCAGCCACTTAATTCTCCATCTAGCACAACCACTTTTACTGAATTCTCAAGTCTCTTCTAGAGGCAGGCTATTAATGTAGACGTCTGGAGCCCCAGCCCCTGCAGTTTTCAAAACTAAAGCCCCTCTTCTCTCCTGCCCACCCACGGGCTCCCAGCACACTCAGGAGCTCTGTCTAGGTATTTCCTCTCTAGGGTACAGACTTTACCAATCATTATAATCCCTCCCTTTTATTATCCTGTCCTTTAAAAAATATTAAAGAATGAGAAAAGAAAAACTGTTCATATTCCTCTCTTCAGAATTAACAACTATTGGTATTTTGACTTGATTCCTCTTCGCCTTTTTTCTCTATTCCTTCAGCAAGCGACTGCTCACAGCACAGGCACGCCTCATCCTGGTCCCTCCACTGCTCGCTGAAACCCCATGGCACCCCACTGCACCCCGTCCTCCTCCCAACCTCACTGTGCACACACTCCCGACCCTGTCCTCCCACCTGGCCCTTACTGAGCCCGTGGGCTGCACTCTGCCTGTCACCCCTTTTGAGACCTGGGTCCCACTGGAGTGTCCTTCCTGGAACACACTGTCTTGTTCTGGAACCTTCCATGACCCCCAGAGTTAATTCCTGATCCTCAGTTTTGCACCCCGGGCTTTCCGTGGTGTGGCTCCAGCCTATTCTTCCCAGGCAGCACTGGGCTTGACTCCGACTCCCGCCCCAGCCCTGCAGGTGCTCAAGCTGTCACCTCCCCCGGAACTCTTTTCTCTACCTCTGAAGCCTCATCCATCCTTCCAGCCCTGACTTAAATCTTCGTCCCTCCATAAAACCTTCCGAGGTCCTCGCTGTTGAAATGAATTGCTCCCCCCATATTCCTAGCGTCTCCCTGAGTGGTAAACAGAAGCCATGAATTAGCTTTAAGGCTCCTTAGGATTCCATTTGTCTCCCGCACTCGCTGAAGCCTGGTAAGGACTGTGCCGCGCACGTCCGTGCGTCTCCACTGTCCCGCCCTGGGCCTGGCGAGCAGCAAGCCCTTGACTGGACTGTGTGTAAAATTAAGTTGCCTGGAATGTTTTCACAGAGGTAGGCTCATCACCCAAAGCCACAATAGCTATCAGTTATTTAGTGCCCATCGTGGACCAGAAATTTTACATATCCTGTCTCCTTTAATCTTCAAGCAACCTCGCAAGGTTAATGGTTATCATCCCTACTTTCTAAAGAAAGCCCCAGGTTCAGAAAGGTATGGAGTGTCCCCAAGGTCACACAGCCCAGAAGCTCCCCAGCTGTGCTCGGACCCCAGGTCCGCCTCAGTGCAGAGCCCGCACTCCTTCCATTAATCATGCTGACTCCGGGGTCACTTGGGGTTTACAGAGAGAAGTCTGGGGATGGGGTTGCTGATCTCCGGGGCAATGGAGGGATTAACAAGCTTCAGGAGGCCCACGAGACTGACTGATGGATTGTGCTTCCTCTCAGGGGGGATCAGCTTCGGGAGAGCCAAGGGCACATCGGGCTCAGAGGCAGACGACGAGACGCAGCTGACATTCTACACGGAGCAGTACCGAAGTCGCCGCCGCAGCAAAGGTAACGGACCCTCCGAAGGTTCCAGAGCCGAGTCGGCAGGAGGAAAGCCTGGAATCCAATTCTGTGCTCGGTGACAAATACCCAGTCTTCTTGGATCTGGTTAACACGGAGCTTGGCGTCGGCTGTCCTGTCCAGACTAGCGACCTTCATTATTTCCTTTCCTTGCTTCATTCTTTATTTACTTTCTGTCCTATCTCATTCCTCAAAAGATTGAGGGATTTCTTTTTTTCAGGATATGCAGTTTTTCAGAATGCAGAGCAGCACATTAAATACCTAATCAGATTGAAAGGAAAATAGGAATGAGGAGAATTATTCAAACTCAGAGAAGATGGATACAGTGTAATCCATGGCATCTGTGTTATGTAGCTCTTAGAAGAAACTACAAAGTTAAATCAGGGATTCCCAGCTGCCTAAGGGTAAAGGGACACATACTCAGAAATAAAGCCACGGAGTCCACAGGGTGGAACTAAGCATTTACTCAGGAAATTCTATTTATCTGACCTCAAAACCATAGATTTCTCCAGTCCTCTGGTTGGTCCCCATAAACAAGTGTCTTTAACAGATAAAAGTCGGTGTTGATGCTTAATTATTTCATTCATTGAGCACTCAACATAAGGTGAGATCGAAATACTGAAACAGAACTCCATGGAGGGCTAAACCTCACGGCCAACATGTGTCGTTCTCTGATGATTCAATGTTCCGTGAAGGGAAAAGATAGCGTATTTCAGGAGATCACCTGCAAATGTAATTCCTCATCCCTGAGGGTTCCGTATGGATGGGAAAGCAGCCAGTGGGAGGCTGGGTTAGGGTTCGGGCTCCAGTGACCGGGAGCTGAGCCGTAGGCTCTGATCGCTTTCTGAAAAGAAGGTCTGGCGGCCAAATGTCAGGTCACAAGGTGGGATGTGCGGCCCTCCCCCCTCTGCAGAGAAGTGGGCTGAGGAGGGACCTAGGTGGGGAGAGGGGGGATCTTTCTCACAAACCCTCCTGCAGGTATCCTGCCCATGCTTAATGGCCACCGCAGGAGCTCGGGTTACGGAGCTTCCCTGAGCTCCTCTTGCTCTTAGGCAAGTTACTTACCTTCCCTGTGCCACAGTTTTCTCCTCTGGGGGCTGAACCTTGGGGATGAACTGCCTTGTAGGGCTGGAAATGAATTTTGGTTAAGTAATATAGAAAATGTATTGTGGTGCCTGGTGTATCCTGAAGGTGAAATGAGGCTGACATTAATGCCAGCTTGGTTCTCCTTATTTCCATGTCCCCCAGCCTCTGGGACTCGCTCTGACAGAGCCCCATGTGGGAGGAGTGCGTCCACTGGTACACCACCCAGAAGGGTCCGAAGCCTCTGTGGCAGTTGGGTTAATAGGGTCTGTCTCTTCCTCCTCAGCTTTCTCCACTTGATTTCAGCCACAAGGCCAACAAGGAGTACTTAGCTTCCTGGAATCTTCAGCACTGGACATTTAGAAGTTGGTGACTGACAAATCCTGGCCTGTCTTCTCCCTCCCCAAACTCAGCAGCCAGAATTTAAGGCTGGGGAAGTCAGCGAGTCCCCTAGCCGGACTGGCAGGTCCCTGTGCTAGTCCAGAGCAGTCACCTCACAGGATTTGGGCATCTGTGTTAGTTCACTATGCCTCTTTCCAAAAAATAGGATTCCATCCAATAAATAGGATTTGAGGTACGTTTCCCAAATCTAGGGACATATGGCCTTGGATGAAGGCATTCAACTGCCACCATCTTTGAAGTACTCAGAAGGAAGTTGGGTCTCTGTGGTCATCTGAGAGTGACAGGGATAGTGGTTTCCAGTCCCAGCTCTGCTAGTGCTTTTCCCTGTGACCCTGTGTAAGTCAGTCTGGTCTCTGAGTCTGACTTGTGCAATCTCTAAGGAGAGCATTAAGAGGGGTACCGGAGAGAGCCACTCAGTCAGCATGTCAGCATAGATACATTTCTCCTGGGGCCCCTACACTGGGGCACATGGCATTGGGGAAACGGTTGGAAAACTTTAGAAGACGAAGCATCACATGACCAGTTATTGAAGTGAGCATCTCAGATTATCCCAGCTGTAGGAAGAAAAAGACAGGAAGGAACAGCTAACCGCAGGAGGCTTCCTGGAGGAGGAGGCTTCCTGGAGGAGGAGGCTGGAGAGTGAGCAGGGCTTCAGACACAGCTGTCTCTTCTTGTCTGTGTGACATGAACCAGCAGTCTCAGTATTCTCATTTTTAAAGTGGAGCCACAACACCGCTTTTCCAGAGTCGTTGTGAGGATTCAGTGAGATAATGAGCATCTCCCTTATAACGCCCATAAAAATGTTCTTCTCCTTTCTCCTCTGCTACCATCCTAGTTCCTGCTGCCTGAACCCTTTGCTTAAAAACTGACAAAAGTCCCTTCCCAGTGGTCTCACTTGGTGTGCTTCAACCATTCTCAACTTGCAGCTAGAGTGATCATTTTAAAAAGTGTAAATGGGATACATATGCCCCAGTTTATTAATCATTTGTGGAGTTGAAGAACACTCCCTTTAGTAAATTATCTCAAGAATGGGGAAAAAACATCCCATGTACTCCATACTAATTTGAAACTAGTAGATGAACAACTACAGGTCCTCCGGAGAGGAAAAGAGAATTAAATTTAAGAAGAGGGGAGGGAGAAGAAGGAAAGGGGCTTATAAAGCTCACTTAACAGGTACAATGTAGGTGTACATGGCACACCTGGGGGGAAGGACGCAGCTAGAAGGGATTTTTCCTAACATAGGCAAACACTGTAACCTAACTGCATAGAGCCTTATATTAATCCAAAATATAGAAAGTAATGTTAAAGCGGATCACACCTCTTCTCCATTTAGAAGCTCTCATTGCTTTCCTTTTGCATCCTGGATGGAATGGGAAGTCCTTACTGCACCCGCAATCTCCTAAGTGGACTTGTCCTGCCTGTCGCCCCAGGGCTTTCTCTGCTCCTGACACGCAGACCTCTCCCCAGCACTCTCGCCTCTGTCCTGCCAGAACCTTCGCAGAATTTTCCTCCTGGAATGCTCTCTCCTGCCCTCTGACTCACCCACCCCCACTCACCCAGTGTCTCCACTTAAATGGCATGTTGCCTGCAAAGCCATCCTACATCTGAGCTACGTTCCCGGCCTCATTTCTGTAGCAAATTCTGTGATCTTCCCCCCTTTTCAGACTTGATCGCTACTATCATTTTATACTTACTGAAACGTCCCCTGGGTGCTGTTTGTGCCTCCACTGAACTGGAAACTTCACAAGGATGGACATGTTGTCATTTGTGTCCAGCTTTCTATCCCCAGCCCCAAGCACAGGGAGGGTCCATAGTAGACACTGGCTTAGTATTTTTGAATGAATGATTGAGAGGAAGAACCCGACACAGCGTCTGGATTATTTTAAGTGTTCGGGATGGATGCTGCTCTTTTCTGCCTTCTGTTTTCTCTCACTCCATCCTTGCTTGCGGGAAAAGGGGCTGCTCTCCTCTTGCCCTCTCCTTCTTGCTCCTGCAGAGTTGGGGCCTCAGCCTCCCCCTTTCTCAACCTCAGAGAAGGACATGCTCAGCAGTGGCGGGTGGGCCAGGGCATCCAAGGTGGAAATGCCACTCTGCCCAGGTTCTTTGAATGCAGTTGCAGTATCCCCCATCATGGGGGGGTGGGCAGGTGACAAGGTCTGGAGGTTCCATGGCAGAAGAGGACACCCCTGGGCTGATGGAGGGAGGGTGTGGAGAAGGAGAGAGGGATAGTGCAACAGATTTTTGCACAGGGATCACTCCCAGTGTGTTCCATGAGAGAGGAACCGATGTTAGATTCAGCCAGACCCAGCTGTGAGTCCCCTCCTGTGGCCCTGGATGGGCTTTTAACCTCTGGCTGCTGCTTTATTATAAAGTGGAGCTGTTAACCCCTACCTCACAGAGTGAGCAAATCTAGAGACAGAATGTCCTGGGGCTCACTCAAAGGTGCTCACAAAATATTTGTTCTTTATTTCCATATTCTCTTTCCCTTTAAAACATTCTGAGCTCCAGACTAAATCAAGCTAAAACCCCATTTTTGGCAACAGGACACATTATTAAAGAGATTTACAGTATGATCTGAGAGCCGCCTGTGGCTTCTCCGAGCCTTAGGTTCTCTGTGAGGGGAACGGGACTGGTTTGACAGTGTGTCTAGTGTGACAGGAGGGACTTCATCCCCAAGCAGAGAACTATAGTCAGTGTGGAAAGTGCAGGGAGGGGGGAAACCCACAAAAGGGTGGAGAGACCAAGATATGTGTGTCTAGGCATATTTCCTATTTAAGACATCAGCAACCTTTCTCTGTACCTGGTCAAATAGTACACATTTTCAACTTTGCTGACCATCTCTATGGAAGTATTCAACTCTGTTATTGCACAGCACACAGACGAAAGAAAATAAATGCACTCCAGTGAACTGTATTTTCAAAAATAGGTGCCAATTCAAATTTCATTGGTAGATATCAGCTCACTAACCCTGCCTTGAACCATCTATACCATACAGATAACTCTCACTTGTATTCCTGGTCCAGGAAGCATGCACGGAATGTCACAATGCTCTGTGAAATGAACTTGACCTCATATTGTATAGGATCATGCTGCCTAAAAGAGTCTGTTTGTCAAGCAAAGAGTTCTATGTTCAAAATAACCAGCTAGTGTACTGCTTGTTTCAGGGTGGCCAATTCTGGTGGTGTTCTGCAGAATTAACTAACGAAGTAGCTGATGTGCTAGCTTACCACTGGGCAGGAGTTCGCCTTTAGTAATGGAGGTGGTGCTCCATACAGCAAACGAGAGTCAGGAGATGCGCGCCTATGTCCAGACCCCTCCATTAGCTAGCTTAGTGACGCTTGGCAAGCCTGTGCCCTCCTACCCTCTCAGTTTTCCCATCTGTCATATGAGGATATTCATGTCTCATGTCATCAAGTCTGATGCTCATTCCAATTTAACCTGTGTGTGTAAGGTCAGCAACCCCAGTAAACATGATGCTGTGCAGTGTGTGAGATGGGACCGGGGCAGGAGTCTGCAGCTCGCGTAGGGAAGCAGTGCTGATCAGGCTAGAGCATAGTGGAAAGTCCAGGTGAGAAGATCAGGTGATATGGCTGGCCGCAGGCACAATAGCTGCTGGGTTATTTCAGTAGCTCAAGCATGAGCCACCGAGCCCTACTCTGCTGGTGGCTGTATGTCTCTGACAAACGTCTCTGGATCTCACTCATTTCAAACAACTGGTTGCTAAGCCCATTTTAGATATCCAACACTTATTCTAATTCCCTTGCAGATTAATTCTCCTGCAGAGGCAACCAGGGCATGAATGCCACTAGTTTTGTTTGTTTCTTTATTTTGGTTACTTGTTTTAATTTGGAAGTTCTTAAGCTGGGATTTTTCTGTAGTGATAAGAATTATGGAATTGTAAACAAAACTGTGTGCTAATGGTGTATAGATGTGTGACTTCTTTTCTCTCTCTCTCTCTCTGACATATGCACACAGTTTGATCCTGTTTTAGAGGAAAAGGAGAGGTAAGGGAAAGTTCAGGCCTTATCTGCAGAGGAGGGCTCTGGGGACTGAGGGTGAGAGACTGTTCTGAAATATAAGCTGAGATTCCGGGAAACAGAATGTAGCAGAATAAAAGCTAAGTTTCTGCAGAGGGAGATCTGCCAGGGTGTGAGGGCAGAGGGTATGTGGTACCCTGAGGAGAGGGGTGGAGGGGAGATGCTAGAACCAAGTAGACCCCAAATCTCTAGCTGAAGGAATAGTGAGAGAGGAACCTGGAGTGAGAGATGACCGTCAGGCCTTGACCACTGGTTAAGGTCCCTATCTCACCCTTTATCCATCACATGTCATAGACCACAAGGTCTCTTCAGTCCTAAAGATCATCCATCCAGTCTTCCATTCTATACACATTTTCTCTGAGGTTAAAAATGCCGTCTCCTCAAATGACAGTGCAAAAGGGACAAAACATTAACAATAGGTGGATCTGGGTAAAAGATCTGTGGGTGTTCTTTGTCCTCTTCTTAACCCTTGCAACGTTTACATCAATGTGAAATTATTTCTGGACAAATATGCTCAGAAATCAGTAGTGGCTGTAGGGGAAGCGTAAGCTTCAGAAGCAGTAGACAGGGATTCAGATCTTTGTTCTGTCCTTCCCTAGCTTTGCAGCCAAGGGCAAGACCGTCTCTAACCTCAGTTTCTCTTGGGTAAAGACAGCCAAGTGTGGTATTTGTCATTCTTCCTCCCTTAGACTTGTTGTATGGATTATGTCAGATAATCCGTGCAAAGGAAATGCTCATCTGCACGGGCCTGCCACGTGACCTGCTACGCGTCAGCCAGCTGAGTACAGCAAAGCCCTGGCTGAGCCAGCCCCAGCCCCATGGCTCCCTTCCAGCGTGCTGGCTCCCAAAGCAGTCCTGCTTCTAGAAAACATGAAATTTCAGGGAGAACAAGAATTTGGCGGGCCTGGCCTCTTGGGGACATTATGATACAGCTTTTTCTTTCACCATCGTCTGCATCTTGCCTAAATATAGCCTTCTTCACAGGCACATCTACTGGCTGCCCTCTGCCAGCCTGTAGGGCACAACTCCAGGACCTGCTACTCAGAAGAGGGTAAACACTGAAGATAGATCGATGAGCATTTAATCAGCTGCTAAAGGCTTTGTAGTCAGAGTGACCTGGAAGAGGTGCCCAGGCTTTGGAGAAAGGTGATGGTGTCAGAGACATGGAACAGGTCAGGCTGCTCTTCCTGACCAGCTGAGATTCCCACTGAGGACCACAGGGTTAGAGGCTTGAGATGAAGGGTTAGCTGGAGGCCACTTAGGTGAATGCATAAGCGCCTTCTGGGGTGGGGGCATCTGACCAGTGTAGGGCATGGGCATAGACATAGAGAAAGCCGAGGGAGGTTAGGACAAGGAGCAAGGCCAGGGAGCAAGTGCTGGGGAAGCCTCAGCTTTCTGTCTGGCATCAGCAAGGTAGGAGTTGACACTGTCTAATTCTTCTCAGGGATGCCATCTGAGAAGTATGACAAAGTAGTCTTGCTTCTAGAAAATAGACTATCTAGAAAGAAAAAGCTGTATCAAGAGGCCAGGCCCACCAAATTCATGTTCTCACCGAAAATTCATGTTTTCTAGAAGCAAGATGTGATAGATGCAAAGCAGTCTTGCTTCTAGATGTGATATCATCTAGTCCAGGATAGAAATGGGTTCAACAGGCTCTGTGCCTGTGGCTCAAGAGGCTAAGGCGCCAGCCACATACACATAAGGTGGAGGGTTTGAATCCAGCCTGGGCCTGCCGAAACAACAATGATGGCTGCAACCAAAAAAAAAAAAAAAAAAAAAAAGCCAGGCAGCTTTGTGGTGGGCACCTGTGGTCCCAGCTATTTGGGAGGCTGAGGCAGGAGACTTGCTTGAGCCCAGTAGTTATAGGTTACTGTGAGCTGTGATTTCACAGCACTATACCTGGGGGAAAGCTTGAGGCTCTGTCTCAAAAAAAAAAAAAAAAAAAGAAATGGGTTCAACAGGAAGGAAGGAGAGAGGAAAGGAGCAGAAGAAAGCATGTTTGTTTT
>CAUYTI010063884.1:0-160745 GCA_963575145.1 Galago senegalensis | reverse complement strand
AATAATAGCCGGGCGCTGTGTCGGGCACCTGTGGTCCCAGCTACTTGGGAGGCTGAGGCAGGAGACTCACTTGAGCCCAGGAGTTGGAGGTTGCTGTGAGCTGTGATGCCACAGCACTCTACCCAGGGGGACAGCTTGAGGGTCTGTCTCAAAAAAAAAAAAAAAGGGAAAAGAAATGTGCATAATATGTAACCTGTACAATCAATGACAATTAGGAAAGGACAGAGGTGTCCAGAGGGGCAGAGAAACCAATGAAAGAGCCACGGACAATTTCAAGTGGAGAGAAAGAGGATATTTGTACCTCCACACTGCTCTTGGGTGTGTCTCTCTCTTCTCACAGAGGGACATACTTCCAACTCTCTTTGGATATGCTCTAAACTTTCTCTTTGGTCTTAAATAAAATTTCTCTTTATTGTACTGAAGACTGTACAAAGTTACTTTTGCTTTCCATTCATCTACCTGTGCTGCTCCAGTTTCACTTTTGCTTTCTATTCATCAGTGTCTCAGTTGAATTTCTTAGTTCTTTCCAGTTATCAAACCAGGTCAACTGGGTTAGGAGTACAGATGAGGACACCACACAGACACCCAAAGGATGTTGGCAGACTTGAAACTAATGCAATGAAGCTTCTGAATGAAGCAGGGAAGGCCCCCAAGCCTGTTTGAAAAATGGCTTGAGATAACAAGAAAAAAATCTCTCATTTGGGGTTTTATGGGGTTAGGTGTGAGGCTGTTCCCTCTGGAAGTCAAGAGACTACATGATTTGAAATTTCTGCCAGTAGCACTGGAGGGGGTGTCAAGCTTTCTTACTGGCTTGCCCAAATGTGAAGCAAGGAGAGAAGAGGGACAGGGGAGCATCAAAAGTCATCTGCTATTTAAGGTGAAGAAAATGGAGTCAGTCTGTGAAACCAGCTTATGCGAGCAGACCTTGTGACACACACCCTGCAGAAACAGGAAGATTAGCTTGAAGTTGAAAAACCTTGTAAAACCACATTCAATCTACGTACCACATCTGGTCTCCTTTGTGATTACCCACTTCCCACCCTATAGATTCTACTCTTGCAAAATTCACTTGTGTAAAATTCTGCTTGCTCTAGGACTCCCCTGCCCAATCAGAAGCCAAGCTTAAAAGGCCTACACCCAAACTCCTCCTTGGGTTAGAGAGTTCTTTTAGCAGGAGCCACTCTCAACTGCTGACAATAAAGACCCTTGCTTTAATCTATCTTACTGTGTTGGTATATTCTCTATAATTCCACTTGCATCTTCTGACAATAAGTCTTTCTATTATAATAGATTTATCTGATGAATTCTTTATGAGGCATCCTGCTCAGGTATGTAATATGCAGTACACTTTATTTACCACCCCCCCCCCCAGAAGGGTCCTCTCCTGCAGCATCAGCTCACCTACCACCACCATCCTTACTGCTGTTTAGGCTCAGGAAGAGGAGTTTCATCTCTAACAAGGGGCAGAGACCTCATTGGGTCTTCATGCTCAGCTGCACCACTTTTCAGTAAAAGTAAATGAATAGTTTAGTGTTCACTCTCTTCCCTGTGGTATGCAGGTGAAGGCCTCAAGGAGGTAGCTTGCTCAGCTCTTTTTCCTTTGGCTCCTGTTCGGATTTTATCCTGTCTCCTCTTTTGGTCTTTTTGCCCATGTCCTCCCTTTTCTGCTTCATCTTTTTCATTTTTAAAATGTTTCTCTCTCTAGTCTCAAGTAACTGCTTCAATCAAGGGAATTAGGGTCAGGCATATTATGCGATCTTACTGCCCCTTGTATCTCTGCTTAGGAAATCAAGTGAGAATATGGAAGGTCTAGAGCAGTGGTTCTCAACCTTCCTAGTGCTGCGACCCATTAATACAGTTCCTCATGTGGTGACCCCCAACCATAATTATTTTCATTGCTACTTCATAACTGTAATTTTGCGACTGTTATGAATCATAATGTAAATATCTGCTATGCAGGATGTATTTAGGTGACCTCTGTGAAAGGTCATTTGACCCCCAGAGAGGTCATGACCCACAGGTTGAGAACCGCTGGTCTAGAGAGACTAGTGACATTCATGGTAGCCATGTGACTTGCTTAGTGTCACATGCTGTCTTGCTTGGCTTATGTATACAAAACTTGTCATCACAACTATCATATGGCAGACAGGATTGAAGACTTCTGAGTCACATCTATATGATAATATCATGAATGAGTCTTTGCGTATAAAACACACAGTGCCAGACACATGGAAAAACTCAGTAAATGATAGCAATTATTATTATTATTTCTATAATTATAGAATATAACTAGCACATACTGTGTTATTGATTCCGTGGTTAGGCGGATGGAACTGCGAAAACTTTGGTTTGTTAGCAAAAAGAAGTGTATATAGGAGAGAGGCTGAGTTCTGTGGCAGGCTCTGGTGTAACCCTTGGGAAGGCACTATGCCACTATCTCTAACTCTCAGAATATGGACTTGGGATTGATAGCAGGAACGTGTCAGCCAGAGGCATGTGTCATGCCGAACTAATGCTGGAACACAGTCTGATCATAATTCAGCACAACACAATTAACAATTATCTATAAGCAAATCTGATAATACCCTATACATTTGTAGTACTGAAACCTCTGTCATTCTTCTCATTATGCACTTAAATGACAGAAAAATGGAGACCCCAGAAATTGTGTAGCATTCAGTTTGTCGCCCTCATTTCCTTGCAGCGAAGTACTCAGTTTACTTGCTGTGAGTGGGTCAAAGCACTATGTTAGGCAAGAGAGATGCAGACACATCTATTTATCTGAATATCAGTATGCTGGGTCTATATAGAGATAAATATGCTAGATACATAGATTTTAATAAAGCTGGAGAGTTTCACATTTAGATCTGCAGCCCAGAATTCTCTCTCGAACTTTAGACTCATATCTTTGATCTTTAAGAGATGTGTCTATAAGACAAAATATATAAAAAATGCCACCCTTGAGCTTAAACCACCTGATACCCAAAACTGTTCTGCCTGTAACTGTTCTCATCCAGATAGCAGCTCCATTATTGCAATTTCCCAAGCCCAAACCTGGGAGCCTTCCTTCACTATTAGCTTACTCTCATATGAGACAATCATCCACCAGGACATATCACCATTATTTTCAAAATATATACACCAATTCAACCACCTAACACGATCTCTGCCAATTTTGGTCATCACTGTTTTTTATGTGGATTTCTACTTGATTCTCTCCTGTTGCTTCCAACAGACTATTCTCAAAAGGAGAGTCTGTGTGATTCACTTAAAATACGGTAGATTCCATCTTCTTCAAAACTCTCGAAAATCCTTATATTTCACTCAGAGAGACACACACAAGGCCCTCATCATCTCCCTTGCCCTGTTCTCTGATGGAGCTCATCTCCTATCAATGTGCTCTGGCCACAGAAGGTACCTTGTGGTTTCTGGGACATGCCAGGTATGCTTTCACCCCCGACCTTTGCCTTGTTTCCTCTTTCTGGATCATTCTGCCTGCAGACATTCCTGGAACAAACTTCTCCACATCCTTTACCTCCTTCACCTCTACTACTCTCTAATTCAAGTTCAGCTGATCAATAGGAACTGCATATTAAAATTACTATCTCTTTTAAATTTTATAATTTAAAGTTACGTTCTAAATTATAATTACATTTTCTTGCATTTTTCTTTCCCCCTCACAATATATATTACCATCTAATATATTAACTATTAATATATACTAACTTTACTTTTAACATTATTGTTTATTATTATCTCTTGACAGCTAAAATAAACATGTAAGCCGTCTGGACAATTGTCTCTTTTGTTCACTAATGTTTTGCAAGTGCCAAGAACAGAATGTGACACATGTAGACACTTAGTAAATATTTGTTACTCAAATAGGGGAGCCAATTGGCAGCAGAAAAGGACGCCAATAGACCCAGCTGGAAAGAGATATTTAGGGAACTGTTAAGACACAATAATTGGGAAGCATTTTCATGTATATATAAAGTTCTGCTCTCACCAAGGCTTTGACTCTAAAAATGATTCTATTCTCCAGTCATACAATTTTCTTCTCATAGATTTTATAAAACTAGAGTCTCTTACATCCCTGCATGTCCTTAATCCTATCCTGCACTGGATAACTAGTGAAATAACTTCTTTCCATGACCAGTGGTGTCTAGCCAAGAAATAAACAAGAAAGTAACCTTTTCAGATTATGAAATGAAGCATCTACAAAATGTTCCAAAATAATTTTGGATTTCACTTATTATGTGATGAATTTGTATTTCTATAACTGAGAAATATTTGTGTGAGAGACTTGATTATTAAATTTATTCATTAATATTCATCAATTTAATGACATTCTAAAGCAGATTGAAATTAAGATAGCTAGTTGCAATATTCAGAATCAATAATTCTTAGAGTAAACTTACTTTTGGTTAAAAAAAAACAAACCCAAGGATGATTACATGTGACATTTTCTTTGAAGCCTCAGTTGAAATATGAAGTTAAAACAAACCAATTAATCAAAATTTCTTTAAATATTCAGTATGTATAACAAATTTATACTCTTGTGTTCTGTGTAAGTTAACAACATTAAGTCTATAAATTCAAACTTATTTTTGCTTGTTAACTGAATAACTTTGAATGTTTAGCTCTCTACTCATGAGTGGTTATCGTTTTCCTTTTTCCTTTGAAAAATTTCACATTATGGTGTTCAGCATTGGCAGTAAGATTTAAGAATAGTTTCTACTTTGGATCCTAAGTATTTAAAAGGGCTACCTTTGTTGACTACAATTTGTCACATAACAATTAGTAAATTTAATATTCTAAAAAGACGCCCTTTTAAGTCTCAGATTTCCCAAGAAAACATAAAGACTAGAATGCTTATGTTATGGGGTATTTTTCCTTTAATAATTTCTTAATGATAATTTTTCACCTCCACAGTTCTATTCTTCTTGAGTACACAGATGATCCAAATGCTAATGAAATGATTGAGGGCTTACCTTTGTGGGGTGCATTAGATCTTCCGGGCCACTTGAGTCCATTTAGTAAATTGCTGCTCTAGTGCATTAAGTGGAACTCCAGTAGCCTAAAATTGTTAATGCACTTAATAATTTTGCACTTGTAATTGCCAGTGATGGTAGTACATTTACTTTCAGATTCTCCTAGTAGTGATTACGGAAAAAGAATTTGTGCCCAACGAATTACATGGTAGCCATTAGAATGATATAGCCTCTCTTTGTCATCTAATGTTAAATAATGGATATTTCAGAAGATGCTACCAAAGGTTTTTTTCCTTCTTAAAATGCAAAATTTATTCCTCCCTGTAACAAGAGAATCTACATACATATATTCTAGTGTTTCAGTGCTTCATTTTTAATTTTTTCCTTATACTTAATCACATTAGCACTTTAAGAAACCTCACGTAAAAGGCAGAAGTTTCATATGATATGGTAGAAATGAAAGTGTCAGAGTAGAAAGTTTCAGTTATGCAGGATGAATAATTTCTGGAGACCTAACAGGCAGCACGGTGACTACAGTTAGTAGTACTGTGTTACATACTTGAAATGTACTGAAAGCGTACATCTTAACTCTTCTCAACACACACAGCAAATGTAACTATGTGAGGTTATGAGTATGTTAATTAGCTTGATTTCACACATACATTTCATGATGTATACGTATTTAAAAAATCACATTGTAAAAATAATCACATTGTATACCTTAAATACACACATTTTTTTCTCAATTATGCCTCAATAAAGCTGGGAGCTATTAAAGTCATAGAATTAGAAAGAATTTGCACAGATACCTCTGAGAGTTAAAAGACTATCCCTTCACAACAATAATTCTTACGTTAAAAACTCTTTGGGGGAGTTTCCCATAGGCATAAGATTTTTTAATGGAAAAACAATGGTTAGTTTTTACCCAAATTGAAGGCATAACCACATAATTCTAGTTTTCTATGTTGCACTGAGTATCCAGTTATCAGATGCAGCCATTGGTGCCGAGTAATTAGTTTTAGTCAATAGACTTGCTTTATGGCTCATTTAAAACCACCTATTATCTTACACTGGCACATGTGAATCCCAGGTGAATCAGAGAAGAAGCACCTTTAAGATAGTGTACTTTCCAAAGCATAAGGAAGTGGTACGGAAGCGCCTGTTCACCCACTATATTCCAATTCCAAAAGCTCAGCAGAATTCAGCGTGTGTTTCATGCACCCTAATTTCCTGGTATTCACTTCTTAATTAGACAGTGAGAGGTAAACCAGGCTCTGTAATCCTGAGGGGAATTGATGTTAGGGCTGTGTTTAATTGGAGGCTTAGAATCACTCGGAAATTGCTGTTATCCTTAGAGATACAGCGTCTCTACATCATATTGGTGTCATTAAGTGTAGCCGATATAGATGGAGTCAGCTGTTAAGCCTGATAATGAAACCACTTCATTTGTGCTTTGCATCTGTGTGTTTCCTGCTGCATTCTGTACATAGTTTCATCTTGTTCAAGCATAAACATAAAACGGCTTTATTGTTTCTGTTAGGTACTCTGCTCCATTACCAATATTTTTGCTGGACATCAAGAAGATCTCCTTTTGATATTTCAGTCTGATTCCACAGCTGTTATTCCCTGTAGGTTAGTAAACAGACTGATCAGTCACAGAGGTTCTATCCTGCATAGATAAAGACAGATTCATGTTGGACGTGATGCCATTCCCCTGCTCCTCCTGCTCCACCCAGACTCAGTGAGGCTCCAGTAGCTTGTGCACTTGGTCTGCTTCTGTCACATTTCCCTTGCTCTGTCCTTGCTCTCAGGGAATGGGAAAGGGGAAGGAAGAGGGAGAGATGAGTGTTTTGAGTGCCTGTGGCAGTTTAGTTGGTTCCTATGATCACACAGAACAGGAGCAGGTGGTAAGGTTGAGGGACTTTCTATGGTGGCTGTCATCCTGCAGGTACAGAATCAGTGAGAAGAAGGGCAAAAACGTCACTGAGGAGACAGTTGTGAACAGTCTCCCTGTGCACTGGGGATTTCCTCTGGCTCCTCCTACATCTTTCTGCTGACACCCCACCTGGGGGCTTCACATCACACACCATTATGTGTATCCTCTTGGGTCACGGTACAGTGCGTGAGGCATCCTGCTCTGGAAGTCTTACCTACTTCTGATGTCCCGAATCTGGGGTCTTAGATGCACGAGAGATCCATCCTCTCCCTCTTTCCTAGACTAGAGAGAGAGTGTTCCAACACTGCCACGCTCACGGTTCCTGAGTCATCATGGCTGCACCTTACAGCCCAGTGGGCAAGGGCTTCTCCACCCACTCCAAAATTTTACTGTTTACTCTTTTGTAAAATAGTGGACAGCTCGGTGCCTGTGGCTCAAGTGGCTAAGGTGCCAGCCACGTACACCCAAGCTGGCAGGTTCAAATCCAGCCTGGGCCCACCAAAACAACAATGACGGCTGCAACCAAAAAATAGCCAGGCATTGTGGTGGGCGCCTGTGGTCTCAGCTCCTTAGGAGGCTGAGGCAGGAGACTTGCTTGAGCCCAGGAGTTGGAAGTTGCTGGGAGCTGAAATGCCATGGCACTCTACCCAGAGGGACAGCTTGTGGCTCCTGTCTCCAAAAAAAAAAAAAAAAAAATAGTGGACAAGATCACCACATAATGGTTTTCAAAATTTGATATGTCCACATTACAGTGGTGGAGTCTGTTACATGCAGGCCAGGGTTTATTTTAAGGCTATGTGCTGGATGGAGTAAGGACAATTAAAAACACCCCACAGGAACCCAGATAGCCTCAAAGCCATTCCTCCCAGCACTGGGTGTGAATCCTGGAAGCTCTGCAGAAATCTGTAGGGTTATATTGTTAGAGACAGGTAGAGAACAAGGTAAGAAGGAACAGAAAGCAGACCATTGCTGAGACAAAGAAAAGCAGGCGACTGCTGAGGCAGGAAACAGTTCCTCAGCTTAGACAGGAGCTGGGTAGGAAAGATGGAGTGTTCTGGGCTGCTGCAAAAGTAGATCTAGCCAAGATTGTGGTTAGAAAGTTTGTAAATTCAGGCACTGTTCAACTCCTAAGGCCCCAAGGAGGAGTTGATCAGCAAAAACATTTTAAAGAAGTTTATCAGCATCCCATGACTAATCAATGCCCGATTAATATCTTAGGGACTTTCCAAAGCTGAAATTGTTAAGAATAGACTGTAGAGTCGGCTTGGTCAAGCCCTAGGTCAAAGAAATACGTGAACATGATTAAGAAATGCATAAACATAGACGTAGGAGGAGCAAAGCTAGGAACTGGGGAATTAATACAAGAGTAAAAGTTCCTGAGAGGTCGGTCCTTCCTCATTCTCCGGGAAGAGACCCACCTTCCGCTCAGGTGTGCTCTGTCTGCTGATACACTTAGGTGCGTTCTATATACTTAATTAAACTTGTCTGTTAAATTCTCACTGCTCCGTAACTTCCCCTCTTCCTGCTGGCTCTCCTGCTGCTTCCTTCCTCTCCTCGTGCCGGCTCAGTCAAAGTGCTTCCAGATTCCTGAGGCCCTTGCTGCTGCACCCTGGGAAAGCCCAGCCGGCCGGGCTTCACAGCCCTTGACCACAGGACTCAGCATCGGTGTCTCTCCGCTAGTCTTCTCCTTTCTGGGACATCATGAACTGTTGGGTTTTTTTTCTCTCTCTTTTACTCTTAACAGTTTTCCCCAACTTTAGAGTTTTGTTCTCATATTCTGTTTGAGATTACATCATGCCTTTTTCTACAAGGGGTAAAGTTAATGCTGAACTCAGCCTCATACCAAGCTGATATCAGGCAGAAGGATAAAAGAATCCTGACTCAAGATTTTGGGGCTTAGTACCTAGTTAACATTCTTGCCAGTTAGATCTTTGTTTTTTTATTTAATTCAAGGAACTTAATTCACTAACCAATTAATTATAAAACAATGGCAATGCTTAAATTATTGGGGCAAATTTGAATAAGGAGTTCACGGTTTGAGAGAGAAGACGAATGTCTAAAGAGATAAATACGAAACAATTTAGGTGGATGTTCAGTCTATTTTGGGAGCACTGGGGAGTCTGAAACAAACTCAGCGGTGGAGCTATGTCGTGGAGGAGAAGACATACGAATTGGTCTGTTAGAGTGATTAATTTGGGGGTTGCAGGATTGACTTTTGACTCCTGCCTCAACAGCTGCCTCTCCTAGTGCCCACTCATCTCAGAGAACGGGAAAAATTCTCAGGCTTCATTTTCCTACCGTGGGAAGCCACACCATTCCCAGCTGTGCCATGTCTTACATTTTATGTCATATGTTATAGATTTTATTGTGATTTTTCTTATATTTATTCAAATAAGAATTTGCCAAGATTCAAATCAAGAAAACATGAATTAGAATAAAATGATATATATATGAGCCACATGACTGAGTGATGAGGTAATTAGCACAGGTGTACATAAAATCCAAAAGAGACTTTAGTGATGGCAGTTAGCAAAGGACGGCTGCTTGAAGATCTAATGTTTGAGACGAATTGAGTAAAATATGCATGAGGACATTTTCTGCAGAAAAGAAGATATCTGGGGAAAATGTTGAGAACAATTATATAGTCAGGAGAGCAAAGGGCACAAAATCACTAATGCAAAAGGGACGAGAAGAAGAACAAATTGGTAGAATTTGCTGTCTGATTAGATTCTGTAGAGAGTGAAGCAAAGAAAGATAGGGGTTGAACGCTATCCAAAATGTCAAATGTTTTATCTGGAGTTAGAGGTTGTGGAAAAGTTTAAAGATAAAGACATGAGCTATAGATATATGTGTATGTATACACACACACATATGTATATATTTGTATGTACACTATATATACCTGTATATACTCTCTGAGTTAAAATTAGGAACCTTCTTTCTGTCATTCAAGTATCTTTCCTAGGGAGAGAGAATAAGGCAAAATAATCAGAAAACATCCTTCAGACTAAGTGAATAATCTGAGTAGTAAATAATCTAAGGCAACAAATTGAGCTAATTAGCAAGTAATCAGTACAAAAATGTAAAGATCCAAATTTCCTAAATGGAAGGTAATTATTTAAATATTAACTGTAATGTTTAAATTACTTACCATAAGTAGAGAGTAATTCAATTTTTGATTCACTGATCTTCTCCATCCTAAATATATTTGACATATCAGAAGTTTTAAGTGACCTGAACTATATCTCTAAATTTTTTTTAACCAAAAATAGACAGCTTATCTGCAAATGGCCCCTTGTATCCAACTTATAAAACAATGTGGCCGACAGGAGGCTGAAGGTACAGACAATTCTCCACGTGCCTCCTGTGAGTTTCAATACCACATTTTTTTTTATACTTTAAAATTTTACTTATGAAAAATAAATTCTAGCTTTCTTTGACCATTTGAGAATTATTGGATTTCTAATTAGTTCTGGATATGTGTAATTATTGATTTTTATTTTTTTCTTTCCTCCCATTGGGGGAAAAGAGAAAAAATGAATTTTTAGATTCAAAACCAACATATTGTATGCCTTAAAATTTTCTTTATCATAACTCAGTTTAGCTTTCTTTAATCATTTGAGAGTTATTTGATTTCTATCAGTTCTAGACCTGTGCAATTATTGTTTTGTTTTTTTTTTTCTCTCCTCCCATTAGGGTAAAAGAGAAAAAACGGATGTTTAGGTAATTTTTATTATTTGTTGGTTTGCTAGAGAATGAATTTTTTCCTCCTTACTTCCTTATGTGGGTCATTATAAATTTATCTGTGAAAGCATTCTGAAAGTTACTGAGGGCACAGGCTCCTACCGAGTCCCTAGTCCCAGTGCTCCCCCCTCTTTCTTCATTATTTCCTCTTCCTCTGCACTCTCACTGTTTAACACATAACGCTGCTCAGCTGCTCTGTGCAGTTTGTGGTGGAAGCGGTTTTCTTTCTGTTTCCACCAGTGTATGTGTATAAACTACTCAAGAGCAGGTATTATTGTCCGTTCTGTTTACACTCTTGTGTTCTCAGAACATAGAACAATGCCTGGCTCACAGATGTCACTCACCACTTTGTTGTTCTTACTGTCAAATAAATGGGCAGATCCGCGCACCCATCACCGTAAAGAGTCCGTCACACGCTTTGTGAATAGACACATTCTATTAACTCTTAGTTACTGGTGAAAGAAAAATGAAACGACTTTGACTGTAATGACAGTATGAAAGCTGTCACTTAAAAACAATCACTGAATCTGCAACAATTTCTGCAGATTTGGAGGAAATGAAATATAGGTAATCCAGTGATTTTGTTTCTTGGTTATTCTTTCTTCATGCCTGCAGCTCAGTTCTGGAAAGTTTGCTAGCAACAGCTAATCAGATAAGTATTACTTTACTTAAGGATAAGGAAAGGCAGGCTTGTAATAGCTTTTTTAGAAATGGGCATATTTCACTGAAGACTCTTTAAATTGGCTTCTTTCTCAACTGACTGCACAGCAGCACAGATTTCATTAAACTCCTGGTAAATCTATTTCTTTTTGTATATAAAATCTAAGTTTCAAGTCAGAGATAACCTCCCAAAAAGATAGTTTGCTTATGTTGTATCTTTAGAATTCTTAATACATTTACTTTGTAGCTTTAGTTAATAATTTTGCCAAATATCAGATCTGAGACAAGTGAGGTCTTTGAACAACTGACCTTCACAGAGCCTCACAGAATCCTCTCTCCACAGCTCCTACCTCCCTTCCAGTTGTGGTCACCATATTTTGGTCACTATAGCAATTTCGCACAATAAAGGGATACTGGGTTTATGAGCTAAGAATGGCCTATAGAGATAGAATGTTATCTATTTTCAGTGTGAGTCTCCTAAGTTTAGTTGTGCAAAACAAGCATGGAACCAACCTTCAGAAATACTGGATGGGTGGGAAATATTTAAGACATGCTGATAATTGGAGAGTTACTGTAAGTACGCACATAGATATTTTACTCAAGACTTGTTACTGTTTTCCACCCAGAAGTTTTAACAAAGCCAAAGCTAGCTCAGTTGATGATACTGACTTGAGAATGGGCAGTGTCATCCGTCTCTTTCACAGTGCATTCCTCATTCTGAGCGCCACATCTAACCTGTGATAGTGTGTTCCACAGCTCTGTTGAGTGAATGCATGGCTTGAAGAAATGAATTCAGAAGTGAAAAAGAAGCAACAGAACGGTCTTAAACCCAGCATGACTGACCTGTAAGCCCACACTCTGGCTAATACAGACAACTCACCTGCCTCTTCTTCAACACCAAGCACCCACCCAGCTCACAATTCAAAGGAATAGAAATGAGAACGTCAAAGAAAAAAACCTTGGAGGAATTTGAAAAACCATATTGTATTGTTAATACTACTTTGAGAAAACTGAAACATTCCCTTTGTGGGCAAATGTTTCTTAGAACATATTTTTTCTCTCTAACAGAATTACATTTTGTATAGGCTCTGCTCTTATCCCATCAAGTTGCAAAATGATATTACTCTACTCTTAGGAAATGTTTTCAGAAGAGACATGACATTCTTCTTAGCCTGCTTATTACAAACATAAACATTAATCCTCCATTTATCTTTGACTTATTTATATTCTATCTTTCTGAAACTCACCTCTACTCCATTTTATCAAAGAATTAATGGTCTAAAATTTTCTTTGTGATATTTATAGCCAAGCAGAAACAGCCATAGAACGTCCCAACAAACTCATTTTTGGAGCAGGTGGGCGGCAGGGAATTATGAGAAAAGATTTTTCTTACAGCTAAGTCATGTCATTTCTTTAGCAGCATCAGTGTACTTTTGCTTAAATCTCTTAGTTATACACTTCTCACCATGAGTGTGTCAGAAGAAGGATCTTCTACAGTCTTTTGATACCAGAACATTTCACGTCACCAACGTGGCATTTCCAGTTCTTCTCCTGACCCTACATTCGGTGCTAAGGATGAGAGGAGCAGATTATTGAAGTTCAAACACCATGACTTCCTTGTCCACTTTTCAACTTGGCTCTAGATCCAAACTGTAAAGTGTCACAAAGGATCTAAGTCTGGCTTATTCGCATGAAGACCTGTGGTGTACAAATTTTACTAAGATAATGGAAGTGGCTGCAGTAACATGAAGCTTATTTATACTGATACATTACAGATAAGTTCAAAGTAACATGAATGTGATTAAACTTTAACAAGATAAATCTTTCTCAGGCTTATCCCCTATGGTATACAGGTGCAGAATGCCTTGTCAAGAGATTGGGATAGCCTCTGAGAGACAGTCAGTTTTATTTTAAATCATAAAGTGTTTAGGAGAGATAATTGTACACTTAGAATTTTCAATTATATACTGTATATTTATATATACTGACATATACATGCACACAACTAATTGTCCATGTATATGCATGGTGTAAAAATGTATACATAATTGTCATGTGTGTACATCATTACAAATAACTGATAAATTCTTACTTTTGGGATTTATTCTTGTTGCATTAAAGAGCTTTGTCAGTTTTTTCCACCATTTTCCAGAATATCTAGTGTATGTTCTACATATATTATACCTTTAGATACAATAAAACAATTGAGCACCATTAATATATTAATTCACTTCATACTTACAAATAATACTGGTTTTAGGAGACAGAACTTTATGGTAGCAGATGTCAAAAGACCCTGGTTTTAGTTCCAGTTTTGTTATCAGTCATGTGACCTTAAGGAGGTTTATTATGAAATATCTGGACCCAGACTATTTCATGTTCCCACCAGTTTACTAATTTATAAAATGATTATTCTACTATTTGTTCTGATTATCTCACAGTGCATTTGGAAATGTCACATTAATGTTTTATTAGAAAGTTTGAAGACAATTAAATCCCATAAACATGAATATTATTAAGTCTTATAATAAAACAAATGATACAACAGAAAGAATAAATTCTTTATTTTATACATTCTGATGTACAAACTTTACTGATTTCTTAAAATTTTTTCTATATATACAGATTTTTATTAGTGGATTTCCTACATATTTAGTTTAATTCAACAAATAGCAATTGAACACCAGTATACGCCAATCTTTGAGATTGGCATTGCAGGAAGCATAAAATTAATAAGCAATAATGCCTGCTCTTAGGGAGCTCACAGTCTCGTTAAGAAAACAAAGTAAGGACCCAGTATTATCATATAAAGCAAAATGTCCATATTTCTTAAAAGAAATGTCCAAAACTGTCATGAATGTCAAGAAGGTTATCTGGCAAAATGTAGCATTAGCCACACATGCTCTAGAATGGTCAAGACTCGCCACCACCATCAAGATTGTAAGCTATACAACATGCAAGTCACGTGGCAGAGCAAGATAAAACTTGAAGAATTTAGAAAGTGTGAATATGTCCCAGTAAGAGTATGTTCTCCAGTAAGGTTGCAGTGCACAGTAATCTGGCACAGTATATTACACACACTTAAGAAAAATTGTGGTGCAGGCGTTTGTACTTGACTCAGTATACTCTAGGTAGACACTAATGATCCCTGAGCAGAGGGCTGATATGTTTGAGGGTTCACATTTTTGTAAAGGGAAGTTCTAGTCTATTTAGGAAAACCAGTTTGAAGCAGGTGATGAATGGGGGAGATCAGGTGATGACATGAGTCAGGGTGATGACATTGAGAATGGGGGACATCAGGTGATGACATGAGTTAGGAAACTATTGCACTGTCTAGACAGGTGAAAATGTAAGTCTGAATTTCTGTGAAAACAGAATGGAATTCAGGAACGGCTAAAGAAGACAGAAACAAGGAGGTGAGGTTGGTTACATTTTGGATACAAGGAAAATGGAGGCAAAGCTGTCCATGGGTTTTGAATACAGTTGAATATGCAGAGTTGACTGGAAAAATGGGAACATAATCTTGTCCATATTAACCAAGATAGAGAATTCTGAAATTACTCTGAATTCAGGAGAGAAATTTGGTTGCCAGGAATGAAGAGTTAGCTGATTTCTAAATTTGACCATAGAGTGCAGGATTCATCAGACATTTTGATGCCAGGACTGGAGAGTGGGTCAATTTGGATGTCACCCATTGAGATGCAGTTCTTATGATGGATGGGGTGGGACTTAAAAAAAAAGGAAGAAACCTTTGGGAAATACAGTCAAAGAAGAAAGAGGGGGCATTTGAAGCAATAGTATCAAAAACAGTCAGGAAAATCCAGTAAATATAGTAACATATACCAGTGTGTTTAATTCAACATTAAAAGTGTGATGAACAACATGGAAAAGAATGAAATGACTGAAGAGAATAAATCTTTGGAGAAGTCTTTGGACCGTGCTTCCAAGGAGTCAATGGTGGGGAAAAACAGTCATTCATCGTTGAACAAAATGAAGAAAACAAAATAGTGAGGCAAATAAGCTTGAAGTAAAGGGGACTCACAACCAAACAGAAAGAGAGCTTACAGGGAAGTGAGGGGACCGATACCAAAACACACGGATGTTCAGTTAAACCTTTGAGAAATGTTCTAAGGGAAAACAGAGGGTAAATACAATCAAAGAACATATTTGGCTTAAATAATGAAGGAAGGATTTTCAGGGGAACACGTGTATAAACTGAGGCCAGGAATGAAGTGGGCAAAGGGAAGGAGGGTCAGAGCACTTGTGACACGGGGTCTTGAGTGGGACGCAGTCCCGGGGAAACTAAAGAAAAGCTCTGCTTCTGAAGCAACAGGAGCAAGGATAAGAGGGTAGGATAACTCATTTGTTATCTAAATTTGATTGTAGGTCGTGCAATCTGATAGGTCCTGGGCAGTGCCAGTGCTCAGCAAACAGAGAAGATAAGGCTGGATTTTTGAGACGCAGGCAAATCAGGCAGACTTGGTTGGCCACTTTAAATAATTCTTTAAATTGTGCTGTCTTGATTGGGTGGGCGGTGTGAAGCCATTAAAAGGCTGTACGGTGGAAATGGACTTATTCTGTATATGTACACTCTCACACGCTATCCTGTCGGGATTGACTGGCAGGGTCGGATGTAGAGTCTGTGATGAGAAGAGTGTGGCAGTTTCTTGGCACAAGTTTACGGTAACTCGGTCTAGGGCAGTAACATGAGAGATGCAGCAAGTAAGTATATTCAAAATACATTCAGAAGGCAAAAATAAGCAAGGGAATGACGAACGGGGAGACATCAAGGCTGATTCCCAGGCTTCTGGCTTATATAATAGTGACTGTTGGTGCAATTCTAAGTGTAGGAACAGTGGACAAGCAGTAGATGTGAATGCACCAGTGCAATACAAGGTTTCCACATTGTTATTCAACAGTGATTATGAAAACTCAGCCACGTAATCTTAGTCCCATTTCTGACCAGTGAAAAGCATGGGTCAGGCGACTGGCCGAGACAGGCCATGTGTGTCCATGTAGTTCAGCTAGCTAATTAGGAGGGGTTTAATCCACAGTACTGGCTTCATTAGCACACGCACAAATCAACAGAGCTAACCAGGCCAGAAAGATGAAAGCAGTGCGTCCACTGCGAGGGGAGATGACTTTCATGTGCTCTGCTCTATTTTCCAGAACAAATAAATGAAGTTGGGAGACCATAAGTGAGATCAATAAATAATTAGTATACTGGAGAGGACAGATAAAAGTCAAAAGGTAGTCGTAAAGAATGAGCCCATTACACTCTAACACAGAAATTCTGCCTATTTCTTTTATCGTGTAATGCTTTATTCTTACCCATCATTAGCGCACATATGTCTTTTTCCTAAACTTACAAATAAGATTTTTGCTTTCTCCCATTAATATCCCCAACCTAAACTTTTGAATTACGTGCTCCTCACCAAGTCGAGTATATTTTGACTCTTGAAACTACTTGATGTTCTCTGCCGATGTGCATGATGAAGTAGTATCTAGCCCTTGGTAATTATCCTATTTGGGGTAGCCACGTGCCTCCCCAGGATGGGCCATCCCACAAATAAAGGAATCTAGAAAAGACCTACTTCTGATTAAGACCCCTCTGCCCCCCCACCAAAGTAAACCTTTCCTTGCACTGAGCCATCTTCTTCCTTTTGTCTCCATAGTTGTGTTTTTTCAGACTGAAAAATTAACGTATGTTTAATAAAAAAAAAAAAAAAGGAACCCAGGAAGAGAACAAACAAATAGGAAATGAAGCTGCTAAGCTGTAAGTGCTGGACAGGAAGGACGCTGCCAGTCTGGGGTGCACATATTTTTATGAATCTATCAGATGACATGTGCATAATGTTACATATTTTTTAACCAAACAATCTATAGTGGACACATTCATATGTTAATACATACACCAGATGTTAAGTTGAAGCACATTTTTGGAAATCGATTTCTTGCTTTTCTAAAAATAAACCAATGTCTTAGCTTGGCTCTGTGAAAAGCAGGCTTTGAGATGAGGATTGCAGTATCTATCTGGTGGATTAAAATTCCTTGGTGATGCCAAGGAATTCTAGTAGTGATGGGAGGAAATGAGAACGGGAAGGTTAGGCAACTGATAAAAGATTGCTTCTAATTCAGGGACCACCATGGGCCATGAACTTGGTCCCACTGGAGAACTCTGGGAGGCTGTAACAGGCTCCTGGGAGCTACTTTCCACATGGCTAGAAAGCTGGGCAGTGGAACAGAGGTGGGGGGGAGAGGCAGGGTGTCTGGCTCTGGTGGTGTTAAATCCCTGGCAGCTTTGAACTACAGTCACGGGCAGGTTGTGGCTCCTGAAGAAAGCTCTCCGGCAATTGTCAGTCCCCAGCTGCTCTGTGCTATTAAAGCTGGAGTAGATACAAGAACAGACAACTGTGCTTTATTTACTATTGCATTTCAGATGGGCATTTAGATGGTTTCCAGCTGTTTTCACCATTTTACTGGCCCATTATCCACATACATAACCATACACGTGGCTGTCTCATTTTTTCCATTAGATAATTCCTCTAAGTGAAATTAATAAGTTACTCAAAACATTAAAGTTTGTAATCTTTGGGTGTGTTTTAGGATAAAGAAACAAAACCTTCTTCTGTTTCTGTAACTTCATTTTATGGAACAGTCAGATAATATGTGGTATAAAAGGTATAACGTTGTACATTTAGATTTAATATTTAAAATATACAAATTGTTAGCCACATTTATTTATAATTTCACCCATTCCATCATTGTTATGAAAAAATGTCAATATTTTGAACTAAAATATATGTACCTAACGTTACGGCAGGACTAAATATGTGTTCAACTTTCTATCTTAAGATAAAGGCAACATTGATTTTGAAATAACAATAGGGAAGAAATCTTTAGTATCTGGGTCTAGACAAAGTGTCCTTAGGGCCTATACCAAAAACACAAACCATAAAAGAAAAAAAATAAATTATGCCTCAACCAAATGGAGAACATTTTACCTGAAAAATACCCTATGAAAGGACGACAGGGCGAGGGGCAGAATGGGAGAAGATGTGTCATGAAGCCACTATATCCAGCAAATGATTTATATCTAGAATATAAAAAGAACTCTCAAAACTTGGTGGTTTAAAAAACTACAGTTAGGAAACAGGCAAAGGACATGACTAGACATTTCACAGAAGAGGATATTCAGATGGCAAAAGAGAAGAAGTTCAACTTTATTAGCCTTTAGGAAAATGCAAATTAAAAGCATAATGATCTGAATAGTTAAAAAAATAGTACTGACAACAACATATGCTGGTGAGAGTGTACAGAAATTGTATTACTCAGACATTTCTGGTAGGAATGTACAATGATATACTTAGTTTGGAAACAATTTGGCATTTTCTTATCAAACTGAACACATGACTACCACATGGCATGCTATTGTGCTCCTGGACATCTACCTTGGAGAAAAGGAAGGCTACATTTATCCCAGATGTGCACATGAACTTGTAATAGCCTCACCCTGGAAACAACCCAGATGTCCTTCAATGGGTTTTTAGTACGTGCATACTACATAATATTACTCAGGAATAAAAAGGCACGATCTATTGGTATATACCACAACTTGGATACTTCTCCAGGGAATTAGGTTGACTGAAAAAGGCAACCTCCCCAAGTTTATGTAGCATATGGTACGATTTACGTGGCATTCTTGAGTTGACAAAGCTGTAGACATGGAGAGCAGATAATTGTCAGGAGTATAGGTTGCATCAGAGGGAGGGAGAGGTGTTATAAAAAGGCAATAATAAAGGACTGCTGTTGGGACTCAACTGTTGTATCTTGACTATGGTTGTGGATACATGAACCTACACATGTGATAAAAATACAGATAATTAAATACAGACATATACACAAATGCAAATAAAACTATGGCACAAGACCAGTGCACTGCACCAGTGTCACTGTGGTTGTGACATTGTCCTACAGCTTTACAGAGTATCATGGGGTAAGCAGGTGAAGTGTAGATGAAGTCTGTGCATTATTTCTTAAAACTGCAGGTGAATCTAATTATATCAAAATAAAACGTTAACTTTAAAAATTAGCAACATTTCTGTCTAGAACGACAAACTCGTGCTTATTCACTAATAACTGTCTCATTTTTCTCAATTTTTTATGATCTAATATAACTATGTTTATTAAA
The DNA here is from genome assembly GCA_963575145.1 of Galago senegalensis. NCBI lineage: Eukaryota > Metazoa > Chordata > Mammalia > Primates > Galagidae > Galago > Galago senegalensis. Next base: position 141,223 of record CAUYTI010063884.1, on the reverse strand, counting down.
AAGTCATTTAATTTTAAGTAATTCCAGAGACCTTCCTTTGTTTCACAGCTAATGTAATTCATACCAGATACAAGTAAGAAAGAACATTAGGATATTTGAGTCATTAGAAAGTTGTGGAAAGTTCTTGTCTATCTTCAATGTAAAACAAGGAAAAGGAAATAAGAATTATTCATAAAAAGAAATTTCAGAAAACAGATTGAGAAGATATATTACTTTGTTATGCTAATATTTGGGGGAAAACATTCTTTCTTTGCTGAATACTTGGTACGCCTGACTTCTTTAATCATCATGGTGCTTTGAAGTGGTACAGCCCTGTCTCTATAGGTCAGCAATCACTCAGTGCTTGTCAGGTGCCAGTAACGTGCTGTGTGTTTTACATATATTAAGCTCATTAGTTAGAACAGACATTATCCACCTTTACTGACAAGAGAACTGGTGGAGGTGATGTCAGGAGGAAGCCAGGTGGTCTGGCTCTCCATCTCTCTCTGATATGTTCAGGGGATGCTAAGAGACAAAGATTTTAAACCACATATTTAAGTTCACACAAGTAAAATCAGGATTTGAACTCAAGTTCTCTTCACTGTGCTACATAAATGCTTACCAAGTTGTGTTCTTTAAAATATATACACCAGTAATTTAAGCAGCTTGTTTGAAACCTGACCCTTTCCTTTCCCCAGCTCTGCCGAATCTAGGCCTCTGGTGCTAAGACCCTGGAATCTGAATTACTGACAACCAGCCCTGGAGACTGTGACTAACATTAAAGTCTCAGTCCAAATGCTCTCTAATGCGTAAAGTAGGTTTCCTGTGAGGTCAAATGAAATGCCTGGTAGAATTATAAATGATGCCGTATTTCATTCATCTTAAGGTTCAATTTTGTTTCTTAATTTAGCGTCTCTGAAATAAGACTGTCTGTTGTAAATGGTGGTGCTTTGCAATCATAGTAAAAAAGAATGCTTTTTCTTTTCAGTGCTATGTAAAATATTGTTTTAAATTTATTAAACTCAGAGGTTTCACTAGATAATATAAAACAAAAGGTATTGTTTATTAAGCACTATTCTTTTTACTCTCAGGTCACGTGGGAACAGGTGCCCTTCTATGTCCTAGGAGACACAGGATGCTGGAGAGGTGATTGTAAGTCATGCAGTACCTAGAATCACATTTACCGTGGGCCCGTCTCTACCCATTGAGGGGTAGAACGTTACCTAGAGTCACGTTTACTGTGGGCTCGTCTCTACTCATTGAGGGGTAGAACGTTACCTAGAGTCACACTTACTGTGGTCCCGTCTCTACCCATTAGGGGGTGGAACGTTACCTAGAGTCACGTTTACTGGCCGGCTCGTCTCTACCCATTGAGGGGTAGAACATTACCTAGAGTCACGTTTACTGTGGGCCCGTCTCTACCCATGGGGGGGTAGACCGTTACCTAGAATCACGTGTCCCTGGGCGTGTCTCTACCCATTGGGGGGGTAGAATGTTACCTAGAATCACATTTACCTGGGCTTGTCTCTACCCATTGGGGGGGGTAGAACGTTACCTAGAATCACGTTTACCATGGATTCATCTCTACCTATTGGAGGGGGTAGAACGTTATCTAGAATCACATTTACCTGGACTCATCTCTACCCATTGGGGGGGTAGAACGTTACCTAGAGTCACGTTTACCGTGGGCCTGTCTCTGCCCATTGGGGAGTAGAATGTTGCCTAGAGTCACGTTTATCTGGGCCCATCTCTACCCATTTGGGGGGTAGAACATTACCTAGAGTCATGTTTACTGGGGGCTCGTCTCTACCCATTAGGGGGTAGAACGTTACCTAGAGTCACGTTTACTGTGGGCCCCTCTCTACCCATTGAGGGGTAGAATGTTACCTAGAGTCACGTTTACCGGGGGCTTGTCTCTACCCATTGGGGGTAGAACAGATAAAATGATGTGTGTGAGAATACTTTGCAAATGATGAATTGTTATGTAAATGGCATGTGTGTATGAATTTGGGTGTAAGGATGGGTTTGAAGGACGACTGTTAGAGGAAATGGAGATAAAATACTCATTTCCAAACTTGGCACAGGTACAACATAGTGGGTGTTATGATTTTGAACTTTCTTCTTTCTCTAAGAAGAGCAGGCATATCAATCGTTCCTATTACTGCTTGCTATGCTGTAAGAAGTTGAGCATTTTATGCAGACTATCTTATTTAAGCCCCCCCATTCTATGCAATACCATATTATTATTGTTGTTATTTACAAGAGAGAAAACTAAGTTGTAGGGATGGTAAATTGATTAAAATTACATAATGCGAAAGTGGTGGGGTAAGGGGGTGAAGAGAGGCAATTTGAGACAGGAACTTGCTGAAATAAATATTAAATAAAAATTGCTCTAGACTAACCTATGTGCTTTGAGTTTAAGTAGCACAGGAAGGAGAAGGTAGGCAGAGGCCATGTTTTAACCACAGTCACTGAGAAGAGCCAGCAAGATGAGCGTGTGGTAAAATATTTGTAAATATGTTTCCTGCAATTCCTTTTTAAAGTATTTGATTTAAATACTTTACTTTCATTTTCTAGATTATGTGTCCCCACCAAATACATTTCATTATGAAATTTTCCTTTTCTGCTGATCTGAACACCCCCGGCTCCCTGTGCCCTCTTGTGTGTTTCTGCCCTGTGAGTTCACCTGCTGTGTTCTTTCCATGTGTCTGAGAGCTAGACATCCCCTCATTCTATCAGCATTTTCTTCTGTTGGGTATGTGATCCACAAATGGGTAACAGGTCGTCTTTGAAGTCCCATCCCCCTGCCTTTTTCTTGTTTTTTAGTTCCTTCCTTTACTAGGTCCAGTGTTTGCTCAGCCTCATTTTCTAGTTACTGGAAGAATGTGAGCTGGCTAAATGTACCTGACAACGGTAGGGATGAGTATCTTCCCATGAGGGGAATACTTGCAGGTTGAAAGAAGTGTAATGGAGAAAGTGATGCTGAGGAGGACGGGATGGATGGCTGGGGAGGGACTGCAGACGCTGCAGGAGAACTGACTCAGAATGGGCACTGTTTGGAAACTCCAGCCACCACCGCATTGCGGGGAAAGGCCTTTGGATTTGTACAAAATCCCAATCTTGGACACCATATTGTCAAAATCTAAATCAATATAAAAGGAAAGATTCATGTTTATTTCATTAAAAACTTCTAACAGACACTGTACCACTTATTTTTTTAATTAACGATTAATTAAATAATTGTATTGCTGCCGCATTTTAGCGTTATACCATCCTTTTATTTTGAGCTTCTTGGCCTGTTGAATTATGCTAAATTTGGAAACTAAAAATATTGTTCAAAGTAGAAACAGATTAAAATAATGAAAATTACTAGTTATCTATTCAGGACTGTTTCCCGTTTTGAAAATTAAATTTACTCATTATTTTTGTTCTTTTTGTAGAATCTCTGTAAAATGTTATCCACAACTAAATACCTTCCTATTTTTATAATTTTGTTTTACAATTCCAATTAGCGTACAACTCTTACAAATATTTGCTGAATATACTACATCTCAAGATCAGTGGATGATTAGATCCCCCCAAATATATACTGTACCAGACGCTAAAAAGAAAGCTAAGACTTGGAATTGGTAAAATTAAGCAAGATATTCTATAATTAACACATTTTACTTGAATGAAGCGATTCTATGAAGTATTACGTATAATCCTGGAATCTAACAAAAAGCATACAGAATTAGTCTAATTTTCCTTAGTAACAACTGCATTTGAAAAAAACATTAACGATTTCATTAAGAAATATAGTAGCTTTCTGTTAAACCAAGAAGTTCCATAAAATTGTGTTGCAAATGTTTAAACTGCTGCTTTGGTTGTTTCCCATTTCTGTCAGAACACAGGCGGAATCTTCAGTCCATAAAATTTCCTTGATTTTGGAGTGAAAGCCAAAACTGATGCTTATTTCCTAGGGTCGTTGAAGAAGTACTAAACATACCTCAAAATCGTGAATTACTTCAATATTCATGGAATGAACAGTCTCCATAGAACCTAGGCTTAAATAACTTACCTGGGTTCTGTAGAGACCATTGAAAGTGCAAAAGACACATTCCCGCCTTGGAGGAGTTGTATAATGATTTCTTCTTGGGAAGCAAATATGCAGACAACTAAAGAATACTTTAAGGTAATCCAAGTGCCATAGAAAATAAAAGTGGAGTAAGGACCTTACTTGAACTATTAAATTAAAATGGCATGTAAAGAATAACTAGTAATTAATACATCATTATGAGCAGTTGGAGAGTTGACTTTCAAACATAGTTAATGGATCTGTTAGTGTTAATTGAATCTACCTTTCCAAAATTTTATCAATTTATTTACAGATATAATATCAAAGGTAAAGAGAGAATAAAGCTAAATCATCAGTAGGTAGACCATAAGCAACTTAGTTTGTAGGATTTCATTAATACTTTGGTTTCTCAAACTATTGTCAAGAAGCATTGTGTCCCCCCGAAGACTCGTATTTGGCCTAAAAGTGTCCCCATGAAATATATGATTAAAAGTATCCTCCTGCATACCATTAGCACCATTAAACTGCAATTATTTCACATATTACACCGAAGCTCAGAGTTACTAAATTGAGTCATAATTCTTAAATCACATTCATTCAGGAAGATTTTAGTGCCTACTTGTTTAACACAATCTTATAAATGATGCCTCACAAAGGATGGAAAAATCAACACAAATCTTAATGGGCTAATTGTGCTCACTGCAGTGTTGAATCTATAAAGGCTTTTCAATAGTGAAGGAAATGATGGCATTCTCATCGTAAATTGCAAACATAGTTGCTGCTCTAAATACCTTTTTGTCTCTAACTTAAGTGCTTATTGACAGCAGAAATTTCCCCCAAACACTAATAGAGTATTTAACATAGTTTCATTTATTGAAAAAAAAACTCCAAGGGAAAATAACATACAACTATCTGAAACTATTTAGCAGAAGAAAAATATCAAAAGGAGAATGTAGTTAAATCTAAACTTTAAGATCTCAAATGTAACTAATAATATTCAATATAAATTTAACACAATCTTTGTTTAACCTTGTACATTTAAATATACTGACGAGACTCAAGAAATAAAAATGAAGTCCTAGAAATCCAGGAAAACGATTAAAAGCCATATAAAAACAAATGGAAACAAACTAATCCCTATTGTAAAGAATTTCCCATTGTCTTATTGAAAAATAAGAGTATATGTCAACTCAACTCATGGAAAGTTAATACAGTTGAAATTAAATTCAATCAGTTGTAAATATTCCCTTGAGAAAACTGTTTAACTTTCTTCCCAAAGTATAACCTTTGCCCTACTCAAAATTTTGAACTCCAATTCCTTAATTTCAACATAGATTCAGGGTAGTGAAATCACCCTCGTAACTTATTAAGCTTTAAATTAATATATGTCACTAATGTAATCCGTACACAAACAGATGGAAGATTTGTCTCTCTCTTAAGTCTCTGTTCTGTTTCCAGGCAGATGTGAACACTGGATGGATTGATTCTGAACTGACATATTTCACATGAAGATTTTAAGTTTTTAAGTCTTTCCTGTTCTATGTAATAGCAACATACATATTTCGTTATAAATATTATGAATATTTAGCAAAGAATTTTTTTATGTTAGATTTGGGAAAAAAAAAAAAAAAAGAAAAGTTTGATCATTCCGTGGTAGCTTTTCTGGTAAGCAGAAGTAGAAAATGCCAGACATTGTTTTTTTTTTAAAAGTAAGCTGTAAGAAAACGAATTAAACTGGCTAGTCACAAAGGGAACCCTGGAGGAAATGAAATAGTTTGGGATTGAACCCGATAATTTTATTGTTTTCACAGAAAATGCAATAACTCCTCACTGACGTCAACTACCCAGTTGCAAGAAGAGTAGACTTTCTGCCTTGGTGAGACAATTGGAAAGCAGTCACCAACCAAGAAGCAACAAAATGGGGCAAAATTCTTCCAGTTAAACATCTGTTGAGTGGCCCTGATCTTTAAAAGGCACGTTAAAAGCAAAAAATAAAAGAAAAAAAATTTGTGGTAAAGAAAATGCATTTGAAAGAATACTTTGAAATCAGTCTATCCGAATCAGCCTGGTTTGTCACCATCTTTCAAATCATTAACTAAGACAAACAAAAATAGATGATGAAAAATAGCCCGTTTCCAACAGTCTGACGTACATAACTAAATGAATTAATTGTTCTTTGAATTACACATTTTATTGACATATAAGTTTATTATAAAGTCTTTAAAATAAAAATGCATGTTTGTACAGTTAGTACAGCTGTAATTTGTATTTCATCATATTTTAAAATAAAAAAGTGAAGAATGGGAATATTTTTACTATTATTACATGAGATAACTGACTAGCTGGGTTCTAATTCTGATTATTATAATTATCATAATTCATTGCCATGCCAAAGTCAATTCCGTGATACATGTGAAATGAAATACCATTAGTTTAGCCTGTTGTATGACACTGTGGTATGTGTGTACCATGCATCTTTCAAATCTCTTAAAAGAAAATTTAATGGCAGGCCAAACTTCTGACTGAACAAGTACTGGGAAGCACATGGAACCAGGACACACTTTAAGTCAGGGATACACAGCATATTGTAATTAGTAACAGAACTAAAAACAGGTAACAGGAAAAAAGAAAAAAGAAACAAAACAAGGCTAAATATGTATATAATGTACAAAGGAAAAGACTCAGATTTTTAAAAAGGACAAAAAGAGTCATGTTATTTTTTAAGACTGCATAGTCAATGAATATTTACTATAAATCTTACATGTATAGTTTGGTATCTTATTCTCATTTGGGGGTTTGTTAAAAAGTAGTAAAATATTAGACATAATTTGTCACTTCTGGCAACTTGAGTGAATTTAGTGAATTCCACCATATATATGATGACATCAGTCCTCAGATGCGTTTTAAATGTCACCACACAGAAATGCTGCCGATTGAAATTAAAAGAGGCCCAACTGCAGCGATATTAGAGAAACTAGCATCTCCCGACTGATGAGCTAGAGTAATGCTCCATTTAGTTGGTACCAATTCCTGGGAATTAACAATGTAAGTTAAAAGCTCCCTTGCCTGATGACTTCTCGTGAAGGAATAAAAAATATCGGCATCAATTATACCTCAGATCTCTTATCAAAATGGAAAAAGAGAAATATATTGGTTAGTCTAACTCATAATAAATACAAAAACAAAGTAAGAAAAGGAAGGCAGGTGCTAAGTTGGGTGAGTATTTTAAAGTCATTATTCTTACTAATATTGAAGAAGAGGCTACTGGACACTGTTTAAATTTCACTTATCTCAGTGTTTTAAAGATTTCTGCATTTTAATCCATTTACTTTCAATGAAAGCAACTGAACATTTGATCAGAAGTAAGAATCATTGATTCTAAGTTTGTTGGTTTATATAAACGATCCACTTGAGATACACATTTTCATTTATTACCATCTCAGTAAGTCTGATGCTTTGCACTTCTGATTGCCCTTTTGTTCTTCACAATCCCCTGCAATTTTTCAAACATTTAATTGAAATTAATTTTTGAAGTACCAGCCAGTTCTCATCAACTTCTGAAACATTGTGTACTCTTACTCTATGAGGTTGGAAAAGGTTTTAGTATTTATGAGTGTTTAGCAGTTAGATTGAAACTTTTCTTTATAGCAATTTCTTAGTGAATAATTACTTAGGAGAAAAAAAAATGACTATTTTCCTGGAAAGGACATACGTGTATTCAAAATATTCTGAAAACAGGTTTTTTGGGGGGTGCTATTTGCTTTGTTTTTATTTTTTAGTTTTTTTGCAAAAACCTTATTCAAATCAACTTAAGATCAAGAAAGAAGGCAAGGAGTTAAGATCAGGAAAGAAGGCAAGGAGTTAAGCCTGCCTTTTTAGATTTAAAATATTTTTTTATTGCTATTATCAGCAGTGAAAGCCCAGAAAATCAATTTAAAAGGGCCAACTAACATAGGGTGGTTGAGAGAACAGGTTAGTTACCACAAAAGGGAAGTCAGAGGGAACGGAGATTTTTAAAATATTAAGCTAAGTGCCCCAGATATCGTTTACTTGAGTATCTTTGGTTTGATAAAATACATTTTGAAATTCTGAAAAAATTTTAATATGTCTAATTTGGTCCAATAAATTCCGAAATTCATTTGTTTCTGCTGTTTGATTTGAAGGACTTGGGTTAGCTCAATTCTGTAACTGCCTAGATACTCAGACTGGTCCTCTTTTTAACTATGAAAATATACATTAAATTTCAAGTTTATACATGTTTCATGTTTACCTTCTACTCTTTAACTTTTTTAACATGTATTACAAATATAGGACAGTGCATGAAGGAGTTCCTATTAAAGTTGCCTCCTGCAGACTTTCATGTCTAGGAAGCACTGAAGATTTTTCCCATGGTAAAATAACCAATAAATTGTACAACTCATTTTAGTGATAAGTGAAAACTGCTCAACAAACACACATACCGCTTGTCATACCTTACCTGGAAAGAGGCTTTATTGAACATAGCTGTAAAATTATATTTTAAATGGAATTACTGAATTTGCACAAACATTTCTACAGAATTCTTTTTTTTTAAATCAAGCTTTGTCATTTTCCACTACATTTTGTTGTGCTTTTTATATTAATATTTGCAAATGTTATAATTTAATACTTATATCCCAATTACTTGCATAATCAGTTTTTTTAATCATGATCCTGGGGTATTGAAAGAACGTATAATAATAATAATAATATTCTTCTTTAGACAAAAGTCTTTCTAAATGAAGTTAAAAGCTGAGATAATTTAAGGAAAAAGATCTTCAAATTTTCATAACCAACAGGTTTAAGTGAAATTTACAATGCATTGGAAAACTGGCTGGTTAAAGGTACGATTTGTCCTCAGGTAGCTCAAAATCATTTTTACAGGTTTTTGTTTTTTTGTAAAAGTGTTTTTTAATCTTGGTAAAATAATAAAATAATATTTCACAATTTGCACAGAGTCTGACTAAAGGGCAGAGGCATATTACCCTCAGTGTTTAGAATAAAGCCAGATTTGGCAGGCCCAGTTCTGCGGTAGAGTTTGTACGCACTGCAATCGCAAACATTTTCTTGTTCCCTCTAAAGCTCGGGCCATTTGCATTTCAAATGGAGGTTAGAGTAAAAAAAAAATCACTTTTGTGTTTTACCACCTTCTGCTCTAAGTGTTATCTTAACAACCTTTGCTCTGGTTGACCCATTTAATAACCTGGAAGAAAAAAAGGGTTGCTCCATGTCTGGTCTCAATGGAAGTTATTTTCTAGTGGACAATAAGCCGAAAGGTCATGGCTGTCTAGGAGGTTAAACAACAAATATCCTGTCTGCATGGGCTTACGCAGCAGCTCCCGTCCTTGCTTCTTCAGAAGCGGCTTTGTTGTCTTGCCTGCGATTTGCACGTGTAGGCTCTGTAGTTTGTTTATAAAATAGTTTTACACAAACCACTCTTAGCAGTGCAAGCTTCTGAGTTGAAAATTATTCAGGCTTGTTTCATTGAAGGCACTTGGTTTCCATGGCAATTTATAAAAGATGGTGGTTTGGTTTCTTCATTGGAACAGATGACGCAGTTTGGGTGTTCAAGTGGCCGCAAGCAAACTCCGATAAGCCTGTGTAATATGTAAGCCCAGGTTTACCATCCTGGATAGTAGTGCATGCAAAAAGAGACAGCATACAGTTATCTAGCTTAGCCATGGGAGACAAAAATAATAGTAAAGGTGGGAAGGGGATAAGGTGGGGGGGGGAACATGAATGCTTTAAATAATTCTGAGTTCGGGTTATTTTCAAGGAAGGGTAACAGCCAAAGGTAAAAGGGCCTACATTTATTTCATTCTTTACGTAAAACCTTCTCAAAAGGAAAATAAATGCCAGCTCTTCACGTACCCTGTTTACAGTGAGGTTTTTGTTGGCAGGCCATTAGGTATCCATGGTAACAAGCAAACTATTCATTTGAAACAAAACCAGCCCGTGACTTTGTGCTTTGACAAGGATTTCTATAGCTCTTTTTTTTTCCTTTTTTTTTTTTTTTCCAGAGTTCAACCAGATGATGCTGTAATCTTTTCAGCCATAAAAGCACCTGAAGGTCTCTTCTCTACTCAGGTCAAGATTATCTTTTATGTGTAGTTTGGAATAAGTTATACTTCCATGATGTCTTTTTATCCCCAGTGCTTAAAAAAATTTGTTTTTATTATTCTATTTTTGAGTCAGTAGTCAGTGGAGGAATCTTTGGTAGTTTGTTTTTTCAATGTCCATTTACAAAGACTCTTTCTTCATGCCAGTGCCTGGTGAATCTTTTATAGCCTCTGCCAGAATAAGGTCACCTTCGAGGACTTAGGATAGAGATGAGGACGATAACCGGGAAAAGCCACATATGAACCAAAATCCCAACAGCACCATCAACGGAATCTAAGGATAAGGAAAATAAATGCCAAAAAATAAAAGAAAGGAGGGTAAGCCTTCTACAGAGCTACTAACACAACTTGGGTGAACTAACAAGACAACTTAAATATATGCAGAATGTTTTTGGACAATGCCTTTGTTTGCTTTTGTTTATTGCCTTCCTTGCTAAGGCAAGTGAAAAGGAAAATACTTTGAATATATGGTAAGGCACTGGGTAAGATAAAAATATTTACAGATTGAAACTGATATATAGCATGACAACTCGTTTGTAAGATATTCACGTGGTTTTGTGGTCGAGGCAACCTCAGAGTTCTGCTAAACACACGAAAGCGTGGGCGTGGAGATGTTCGAAAATCTTGAAAAGGATGAGCTTTTTGTTTTTTCAAGCTTCCAAAAGTGTTTAAGCTTGAAGAGTAAGAGAAAAATTGCTCTTAATGAAAACTAGGAAGGGATGGTTACGGGCAGAAAAATTAACTATTGCAACTAGTAGATTTTCTATGTTTTGTTCAGTCCATTATCTATAAATTGTGTAAATAACTGTCTCTTTTGATTAACTTTCAAAAACACCATAAAGTTCATTCTAACTAAAAATCCCTTCTACCAATCTGCCTTGAAAGTCCTACTGCAACTGGTATTTTAGTCAAAGCCAGTGTCCAAAGGCTGCCTCCTGGAGTGCTTGTCTTAACACAGGCATCCCCAATAATTCAGTAACCTGATTAAAGTTACAAAATGGCTTTTATCTAGGAGAAAACTAGGCTTTGAAAATAGAGACACCTAATTTTACTGTCCGATGGTGAGGGCCACGGTATTATACACTGCCTGGGAAGGATTGGAAGTCTGAGTAGTTGGGATGAGGCTTTTGGTCCTTGGGCTGGTCCATACTTGAAACTAAGCATTAATTTAATATTCATCAAACAATCAAGCACTCTTCTTCAAAGTGGTCTTAATGAATGGTAATTAAATAGACACAAGTATAACAGAATACTTTCTCAGACAAAATAGAAAACAGCAGAACTTCCACAGCTAACGACCTCCCTACACCAACCCCCTCTGTAAGTTGACCTAATTTTCACAGACTGGACGTGCACCACGTGTATGCACCAGTACAGTAGCCTCCTTTCTTAGTTGAGCACCTCCGTGTGCTGCCCAGTCCCCTGGGTAGTCAATTTACGGAGGTCCTACTGTATTTTTGTTCAGTTAGGATTCTTTTTCCTGACTCACATAGTTTAAATAAAAATGTCTCCAAAACATATAAATATATCTTATTTAAAACTGCCACGTCTCGCTGGATTTATGAGTTAAAGAGAAAAAAATGATGATAAAAACATGAGGTTCCCCATGGGCTGCTGTGGCCATTTCCCTGTGGCTCCTCTTACTAGTTCAGCGTTCTCCTCTAGGAAGTAAATTACTTTCTCTTTGCTTTCCTCTTTTACAAAATTTAATTCAGTTTACTGAAAATAATTTGTAATATTTCTCTGTGATTAAATTATGAAAACAAAAAATTTCGGCATACAACTGTAAACTTTAAGTTGATGAAATGTGTGAATGAAATGGATTCATGTGTGAAATTCAAAAGGAATTCCATTCTCCTCCGGGAAGAATGCGTGTTCTTCTGTGCACTAGACAAACCTGGTTCATTTGGGGGTAGCTTCTGGTTTTGTAAAGCAGAATTAGCCAGACGCAGGAGGACATTTTTACTAACTGTGTTATTTGACATGCTAAGGGTAATGACAAGAAACTGAGCAGAATGGCTCATTGTTATATGTAATCTTAGTTTTTGTCTTTTTACAATGCGTAAGAATGGAGTCAATTTAGTTTATATGAGTAATCAGTGAAAAGTTGTAGAAATTTGACTTTCAACATCTAGACTGATATCATTTCTCCATTTCTTAGTAAATATAGTAAATTAGCAAAGACCGTTTTGTTCTGGACTTATATAACACAGATTTTCTTGCTTTTGTCTGTGCTTAATAATTGATCCATTATTTGTATAAATTTAGCTTGGTTACTATGTCTTTATAGGACCACAAAATTAAAGTCCTTCAATTACAATCATTTTTAACAAGAATGATTTTAGACTTCCTGGCCCCAAATATGTAACACAAAGATGAGAATTTCAAGCCACAGCTCAACATATAATTCTGAATCTTTTCCATTAGTTATCATATTTAATTTATACATATTCTATTCAAAAATGAACCTGTGATGAAAAAATAAAATTTTAAGACACCACTAAATAATAATATTCAAACAAGGATACAAAGTGAAAACTGAATTACCAAACTATCTCCTAGTTCAGAAAGAAGGAGATTAATTATATAAGAAAAAAACAGAGCTACCTCCTTACACACATACATACACAGTAGGGGTCTTTAAAAAAGGGCATTAACCATTTTGACAAAAATGGTTGGCCAAGTTAGGTCTAGAAAATATATTCATAAACTGCTTAGGGGTATGAATACAACTATGGCTGTATAAAATGTGTGCTGAGCATATATATATGCTAAATATTTTTTAAAGTCTCCAAAATAAATAATATATAATAAAAAATCAAAGTAGGATTTTCTTACATCAAATAAAATCAAAATTCTATTTTATCTTAAGCCAACTAGGCCTACAATTGAATTTAATACGTTAATTTAAAAATAACCTCCCAAACTTCAGGATCTTAGATAAAAGAAATGTCTAAATAAATAACTAAAAATAATTCTTTTAAAAAAAATTGGAATATAGTAATTTTCTAGTAGTTCTGTGACTGTAGCGTCCCGCCAGCCAGTCCCAGGAACACTTACTCTTAGTTGTGAGGTCCTGCTTTGCGCACTCTCCTTCCGCGATCGACACGTCATCAATGGCGATGTCACCTTCTATGCCGGGACCTCGAATGCCTTCAAAAATGAGCTACAAATGGGAATGAAACAAACTTAAATGTGGGGCTTTGCTGCGCAGATCAGTTTCAGCTGAGAAATTGAGGAGACAAATGTAAACTTGTCAGTAATTTTGGCATTTTCTATTCCTGATGTTCTTCAAAATTGTTACATAATGATAAAGCCATACATTTTTGTAACAAAATCAATAAGGATTTTCATAAGGATCTTCCTAATGTAGTATTAGTTTTTTGTGTTTATTTTAAAACAATACTAAATTGAAGGGAATAATAAAATAATAATGCTGCAAATCATCTTTTAGTTTTCAGAGGTAAAGACAAGTTTTTTATTTGATCTTTCTCTGAAATAGATTTCCCTCAATTTTTATCTAATTATCACTCAGAACATTAATTTTCTAAAAATGTATATTTTTAAAATCATTTACAGGTTCTTTATGATAGTATTATGTTTAATGAAGCACAGAATAAAAATATGAAGGTCTGACAATTAAGTTTGCAAACTCATCTTAGAAAAAGTGCTACATACCTGTTTGCTGACCATCACTAGGGTCACCTTCAAAGTGCTCCCCTGGCAAGCTACGCACTGATGCCAGCGCCTAGTCCACCCTTCAAAGCAATTTTGGAATTCTTTTTCTGGAATGACCATCAGAACTGTCATCGTACGGCACACAAACACACACAACAGTAATGAACGCCACGCATCAACACAAACACAGTTGTAAGACACTCATATGCTATAGTGGTAAAACCATACTGAGTTGTTTTCAAGCACTGCCAACTTAAGTGCATGGTGGAAAGTTCGCAAACTTAATTGTCAGACCTGTGTGCAATGACAACTCTGATGGCCATTCCAGAAAAAAGGTTCCCAAACTCCTTTGAAGGGTGGACTAGGTGTGGGCATGGGTACATAGCTTTGCAAGGGGAGAATTTGGAAGGTGAAGGCAGTGATGTCCAGCACTGAGGTAGGGAGCACTTTTTCTAAGATGAGTTCACAAACTTAATTGTCAGACCTAGTACATCAACTCTCGAATTATTTGATTTCTATTAAATACATTAAATAGATTCTTCATTTTCCTAGATTTACCTTGTAATTTGCCTTTATGATTCTATTCCCTAGTGTACTATGTTTGAAACCCTTAGATATTTACAGATGTGTTTATGCCCAATGTCTCATGGAAGACCTTAGAATTCCCAGTGTGAGCAGCAGCAGTGGACACTGAGGCTTAGTACGTGAATATTGAAAAGTAAATGAATAAGATCAGGCTCCCTTTATTACTAAATTTGGGATAAAATGACAACAATTAGCAAATTTATATTATTTCATTTTTATAGAAATGAGTCTTCTAGAATTTTCTCTATAACCCTCAAAATTATTTATTATACCCAGAAAAATCTTTAACTCTTTGGAAAGTAAGACGCAACTTATGCACTTACTGGTTTGTATTCCTAGAAAATTTTTTTTCCTAGTTTGGTCTTTCTAAAGAAAATTTAGCTTCATAAAGAGCTTCCTTTAGTATCAAACATTTTATGTGCATTTTAAATAAAATGTCCAGTTCATTTGATTACAACAAAAGAGAGTAAAGGTTTATTTTATTTATTTATTTATTGCAGGTTTTTTTTTTTTTTTTTTTTTTTTATGGCCAGGGCTAGGTTTGAACCCACCACCTCTGGCATAAGGGGCCAGCACCCTACCCCTTTGAGCCATAGGCGCCACCCCGTAAAGGTTTATTTTTATCAATGTCAAATTTTTGTTTATATTTTTTGTTTGCCTTTGCAAGCATTTTCTTAAAGACAGGTTTTAGTTGATGTTCAGAGAATTTAAGCTGCTTTTGATAAATTGATTCACTGTTCTTTGATAAACTATCATAATTTTTCCATAGAAAAGTCCAAGTGGTAAGCAGAGGTAATAGTTTTCAACTGTGGCATGAGTCTTTATCTTCCATTTAAATATAGTCCATAAGACAAAGAATAATTTTCAAGATTTTATAAGAGGGAGAGGTCTGAGAAGTTTTATTAATATATGTAGAGAGAGTTTCATGTTTAACCTATGTTGAGACAAGAATGTTAATAAGATCATCCAAAACCATCTCTTTGACAAACATCCACAATGTCCTATATAACAGAAACCAAAACAAACTGGCAGGCCAGGTACAATTTTTGTTGGTTTTTTTGTGAGACGGAATCTCACTCAGTTGCCCCAGCCTAGAGTGCTGTAGCATTATAGCTCACAGCAACCTCAAACTCTTGTGCTCAAGTGTTCCTGTTGCCTTAGTCTCCCAAGAAGCTGGGACTACAGGCACCTACCTAAAAGCCTGGCTATTTTTCTTCTGTTTTTAGTAGAGACAGGGTCTCACTCTTGCTCAGGCTGGTCTCATCCTGAGCTCAAGCAGTCCACCAGTCGTGGCCTCCCAGAGTACAAGGATTATGGATGTGAGCCACTGTGCTAGGCCAGGTTCAAATATTTTGAATGAAGGCAGTTTGCCAAATTCTCAGTCCTCAGGTAGGATCGGCAATTAATTATTGCTTTGACTTGCATTTGAGTTAGGATGATGTCTGGGAGGGTATCTGGGAAGGAGCTAAAAATTTCTCTATGAGAGAGAATTACAAAAACAAAAAAAGTAGCATAAACTTTTGAGAGAATTCAATATGGGAAAAGGGAAGTTCTTTTAATGGCTATCAAATATTTCAAATTGTGAATATAATTTATTTCACATATATTTTAATGTCTATTGTTATTCTTAGACATTAAAATTATTTTTTGCTCAGTATTCCATGGTGTACATATACCACAATTTATTGATCCATTCATGGATCAATGGGCTCTTGGGCTTCTTCCATGATCTAGCAATTGTGAACTGGGCTGCAATGAACATTCCAGGAATATGAGGAGAGGGGAGAGAGAGAGGAGGGTAGGGGAGAGGGTAGGTAGAGGGAGGGTGATTGGTGGGATCACACCTATGGTTCATCCTATAAGGGTACATGTAAATCTCTCTAAATGTAGAATATAAATGTCTTAACACAATAACTAAGAAAAAGACATGAAAGCTGTTAACCAGTTGGATGAAAGTATTTCACATTGAATATAGAAACAGTACACTGTACTCCATGATAGTATTAATGTACACTGCTATGATTTAATAAAAAAATTTTTTAAAAGATGCAAAAAAATTTTTTGCTATTATGAACAAAGCGAGTGATTTCAAATTATCATCATCCATACTTGATGAGAACACTGGTTCTTTAACGTCTTTATAAATTGCCCCAATCACCAATCATCTGTGACAAGGAGTTGCCTTATTCCTAATTTACAACTGGTTTTCAAGTCTTTGGGGGGTCTATTTTCCTTCTTTGATATGTACCCCTTACCTGATAATAAGCAAAGTTAGAGTAAGTCAGTAGTTACCCCCTGCCCCTCTATGATGTGTGCTGACTCTTCTAAAGATCAGACGGGAATGGAATGAATCTTGGAGATAGTCCGAATTCAATAGTTCATGGTACAATTCAATCACTCTGGTTCCATAAATCCATACAGTTTCTACTTTGAGCACAAGGCTAATTACTTTGTCAGATGAAGGCAAGCTGTTGCTATGCCGATGTATTTTTTTAGGTAGGTATTTTAAATGATCAAATGGAATAAAGGGCAGCTTTTTGCCTGCCAGTCGTTTTAATTCTGGAGTGAAGGAGGAGCAAGAATGTTTTAGGTAGGAGAATTTGGTATAGTAAAGAAGGGACCTTGTTCAGTCATCTGTAATTTTAATTTTAAAAGACAGAAGTGGGGAATGGGAAGGGAAAGAAAGTAAATACCGACTGTAGAGCACAACACAGTTTTCAGTGGAGCTGGGTGCAGTCCGTGGTGGGCTTTGGGTCAGGCAGTGGGATATGGGGACCAGTCTCCTAGGGCAGGTCAGGATGTTCTGCACCTGCTCACACTTGAGATTTACACAGACGAAGCTGGATCACAATTCTTTCACTGGGGAGGATAGTGGGGAAACAAGCTTGGGAGTACGTGGATTCCACTAAGGCTTAGCTATGTGAAGGAGAATAGTTTAATGCACTTGTCCACTGTTTTGTTTTATTACATTTTTCTTAGATTCCTCCTCACAAGTCAAGTTTTTCTTATTTAAAGTAAACAAGCATTTTCACTTCGTAATTTTTCATTGTTTGCAGGCAGGAGTCTTATAAAACGATAAGAATGTATATATGAAAACCAAAACTAAAAACATAATATGTCATCAAAGTCATTCCTGAACTTTTCAAAGCTGCTTTCCCAAGGAAGCCTTGTTTTTCATTACAATAATCCTACTATTACTCAAAATATTTGAAAACTTCTGCCACTGCCTGTAACGTATTATAAAAACCTCACTTTTCTTTTAATTCCCTTTTCAGTACCTCCTGTGTCCCCAGGGAGCCTGACCAAAATCCCAAGATTGGGGTGAAGCTTATGCTAACGACAAAAACTGGGAAACGGAGAAGTTGCAATGATCAGCCGCTTCGAGGCAGAGCCAGAGGGCTGTTGGGGTGATGCTTGTAGTAACCCCCAGGAGGTAGCTGACTGATGCACCTTAAATGCGTGCTGCTCCCTGCTGGCAGGGTGTGACTGTGTGCCATCAACTGAATGGCAGAAATACACATGGGCAGAAGTGGAACTGTCCCGTGTCCAGAGGGCTGCCGTGACCACACGTTCCCTGACACGCACCCTGCACGCCTTGGTGATCCTGAATGAACACAGCTGACTCACCCGCAAGGCTGGTCCTTACATGCACCCTGCAACTATTGATGATACAGTTTATCATTTAATAAAATAAGTTAATTGTTCCCATATAAGCACAGCTGGAATTTTAGACATTGTGTAGAAATAAATCAGAAAATTCATAGTTATTTACTGGCATAAAAATAAAACTCTTGGCACAGTCATAATTACCGTTTTTTTCTATTCATTTATAAAATTGTGAGGATAGGGGGCAGGCCAGAGAAATAGGCAGTAGTCTTCCTCAGAGTCCTCTAGAAGGAGGGAGCTCCTATATTCCAGGCAGTGTATTTGTTTCCATAGCAGTTTTGCTATTGAGAAGATACAGATTGTTTTTCAATTGGTTGCCTTTCACATATAAATATTTACTGCATGGTTCTGTTTACATTCTGAACTCTTGACTACAATTATATCTTTGAATTATTGAAATTAAGTTTTATAAATGCCAGTGGATAAAATGGATAATGTTTTCTTTTATATTTGCACTGTGAAGCAGATTACAGAAACAAAATGCTTATGTATTAAAATCAAAGTATATTCCTTAGTCAAGTTTTCAGGCTTTTGCCGAAATAAATCCTTGCTGACCCACTTTTTCTCGAATATAAAGATGAGAAACTATAGCAATTCAGTAATATATGATGTACTAGACTGTGATATGCAAGATGTGATATTTATGCATTGAAAAATTATTCTTAATCACATTTCCTTTTAGAAAAAAGGCTCTCCAGTTTCAAAAGTTTAATTATGTTTTTTAAAAAATGTTCCATTATTATTCTAACTACTATTACATAATATGTTACAAAGATAAAATTGTGTTCATTTCCTCTCCAATACTTCTGAAATACATATGGTTTAATTGATTTGAAGAAAGAATTACTAGCACCTAGATATCCACACAGAAAATGTTGAAGTTTAGGTCTCCTGTGCAAAACCTGTACTTCCCACACAACCATGTTGATATTATTTAAGATAATTTCCCTTAATTGAAACAAGTTTAAAACTTACGTCTTTTTACAAAGTGTTCATGCAATTTGGCAGACTTAATTTATAAGAAATACTGCACAATCAGAAAATTAACTCTTGATGGGTAAATTGAAATGGAAATTTAAAAAACTATGTGGACTTTCTGCATTAGAATTTTACTACACAAAATTGTTTCAGTTCATTGGTTAGTTTCTTATATACATTATAATGCTTTAAAGCGGGATGTCCCACCTGTGGCCTGCCAGGATGCAGGCTGGTTTTATGAGGACTTTTTTTTTTTTCTTGCTTATCTGTGGTGTCAGATATCATGGAAGGTATGCAAGGACTTTTTTTTTTTCTTATAGTCAGCTTTCTTTAGGGTTTGTGCATTTAATGTGTGGCACCAAACAACTTTTATTTTTCAAGTATATGGCAAAGACAATAAAAGGTTGTACACTCATGCTTTAACATAGAGATGATTCAACATAGAGATGATTCTCTTAAAGCTTGTGTTCAAATACGATTTCTCAGCAAGAAAACACAAGCCATGTGCAGCACTAATGATTACATAAGTAGCCAGGGAAATCAAGAAGGGAACGATTTCTGCTGATCTGACTATCGTTAATGGTGCCTTCTGCAAATGTTCACAACATCTTTAATTCCTGACAAAAGACAAAGCCCTTCTGATCATCATGGCCCAAGGCAAGTGCAAAAGCCTCAGAACTGAACTTGAAAATGGACAGCGTGTATCATTTCAAAAACTTCAGGACACAAATATATTTGAAAATACTTATTAGCAATAAGGACATTAGCTTTATTGTATTACTGGTTCAACAAATAACTGAACTATCCTCAAGCATTACAAAAGAAATCTGAAGAGAGGCTACCCAATAGAAGGCGACTATCCCTAATATTACAGTGAGTTTACACAGGACTCTGCCAAATCAACTTGCTGGATGAATGTCAGTTACTTGCCAAAGCTTCTAATCTGAAATAATAACATGATAAGATTTTGACTGTTGGCAAAATCAGAAAGAAATGGACTACATATGAGCTGCAGCTGGAAAATGTTTCCATGGTTAATCCAGGAGCCATCACCATGTCTACAGAATTGCCCTGATATCTGGCTTAGAATTCCAGGCATGCTGCATGGGCATGTAATGTCTTCTAGATTGTGGAAAGTCCTTATTGAGTGTTAAGTATTTGTATCTTAATTGTCTCAAAATCTATTTCTGAATCTTTGAATGAGGATAAGAGTAGAGGATCTCCAGAATCATCTTCACTGAAACTAAAAAAATGTGAAGGGTACTTTGTGTCTCCTAAAATTTACCTCTGGAGACATTTGGCTCATCCTATGACAGACGTAAAGCATTAAAAGGATGGTTAAATGTTTTCCTTGGTAGACACTGTAAGACTAACACTATATTAATTTTACATTTTTGGAAGTTTTGCCCTAATTCTTTCAAATACAAGAAAATATATTTTCTTTTTTTTAGTCTTTATTGTATTTAGAATTTTTTTAAAATCATAAACATATAGATCACATATACATTAATGCCTTTATGAGGTATAATGTGCTGATTTCATACAGAATTAGGAACATCACATTGGTTGATATATATACCTCGCCTTGTTTACTTAATTATTGTTAAGACATTTATACTCTATACTTAATTGATCCGACATGTACCCTTGCATTACGCACCATAGGTGTGATCCCACCATTCACCCTCCCTCGATCTGACCTGCCCCCCTCCTCTCCTATCCTCCCTCCTCTCTCCTTTGTCCTGGGCCATAGTTGTGATCTATTCTTCATGTGAAAGTGTGAGTGACTGTAAATTGGTTTCATAATAGCCAAGTCATGGAAGAAGCCCAAGTGCCCATTGACCCATGAATGTATTAATAAATTATGGTATACTGGGTGGTGCCTGTGGCTCAGTGAGTAGGGTGCCAACCCCATGTACCAAGGGTGGCAGGTTCAAACTCGGTCCCAGCCAAACCACAACAAAAATTAATGAATAAATTGTGGTATATGTATACCATGGAATATTATGCAGCCTTAAAAAAGATGGAGACTTTACCTCTTTTACATTTACATGGATGCAGCTGGAACATATCCGTCTTAGTAAAGTATCTCAAGAATGGAAGAAAAAATATCCAATGTACTCAGTACTATTATGAAACCAATTTACAATCACTCACATTTTTACAGGAAAATATATTTTCATCATAAGCATTGATCCTGCTAAATTAATTCTGGTAAAAGAGCCCCAAAAGAAATTACAGTAGAATAAAACTTCTGTTTCCCCTGAAAACTATGACACAATAATTTTATTTTCTGCTAAGCACACTAATAGGACACAGTCAAAATAATGACTTTGCAAGTGATTATTTTTAAAGAGATTATGGCTCACACTAATTTAAAGGCATGCAGCTCCAAACAAATAAAAAATCTTAAGTGATAATAAAATAGAGGCTCAAAGTCACTTATATCACATTTAAAATTCCAAGAGGTAAGAGATACATGCCTTTCACTTGAATTAAATGCTCTGCCCGTGTTCAAATACCAGAAAGCTACGTTTGGATAATATTAAAATGTTTCATAACTTAATTTATATGGCAATATGCTCATATTATTGTTGATATTGTGCCTTCCTGTTAGAAATTCCATACTAAGGAAAATCTTTTGGGGTTCTTAGGTTTTTAGAAATTTTTACTTTTTAATTATTATAGGTACATAATAATTGTATATCTTTATAAAGTAAGAGAGATGTTTTGATATAGGCATGCAATGTGAATTAATAAAATCAGGGTAACTGAGGTCTCTATCGCCTCAGGCATTTAAGATTTCTCTGTGTTGCACACTGTTAATCCATCTTTATGTTTTTAAAGTATGCCCTAACTTAACCTTCGTTATAGTCTCTTTGTTGTGCTATAAAATATTGTTCATTCTAACTACATTTTGCCACCCGTTACTCACCCCTACATGATAACCCTCTCCCCATTACCCTCCTGGCTTCTGGCAGCCATCACTCCTCTGTCTCCATGACGTCAATTGTTGGTAATATTTAGCTCCTACACGTTGAGTGAGAATATGGGAGATTGCTCTTTCTGTGCTTTCCTCATTCCACTTATCATAATTTTCCCTAGGGTCATCTGTGTTGTTGCAAATGGCAAGATTTCATTCTTTTTGCTTATAAAATATTCCATTATCTGTATGTACCACAATTTGTTTATCTGTCCATCTGCTGATGGACACTTAGTTTGATTCCTAATCTTTTTGATACACAGAACTGCCCTCCTTTGGAAATATACCCATTTCTCACTACAGCAGTCATTATTCTCTGTTTTTTTTTTATAAAAACTTTTTTTTAATCAAAAGGTGGGTTGTGATGATATCTCAATTTATTTTATTTTTTTTAGAGACAGAGTCTCACTTTGTCACCCTGGGTAGAGTGCTGTGACATCATAGCTCACAGCAACCTCCAAATCCTGGGCTTAGGCGATTCTCTTGCCTCAGCCTCTCGAGTAGCTGGGGCCACAGGCGCCCGCCACAATACCTGGCTATCATTTTAGTTTTTATTTGCATTTCTTTGATGACTAATGACATTGAGCATTTTTCATATACCTGTCAGGCATTTGTGTGTCTTCTATTGAGAAATGTATATTCCGATCTTTTATCCATTATGTAATTGGATTATTTGACTTTTTCTATTGAGTGTTTGGAGCTCCTGATATATTCTGATTTTTAATCCCTGTTAGGTGTGTAGTTTGAGAATATTCTCTACCATTCTTTGGGTTCTGTCTCTTCCCCTTGTTGATTATTTCCTTTGAAGTATTTTAGCTTGATCAGATTCCATATGTTCAATTTTTCTTTTTGCAGTTTTTGGCCAGGGCCAGGTTTGAACCCACCACCGTTGGTATATAGGGCTGGCACACTACTCCTTGAGCCACAGGTGCCACCCCCATATGTTCAATTTTGCTTTGCCTACCTGAGCTTTGGGGGTATTATTCAAGAAGGCCTGGCTGAGATCAATGTCTCACAGTGTTTCTCCAAAATTTTCTTTTAGTAGTTTCATAGTTTTAGGTCTCAGATTTCAATCTTTAATCCATTTTGATTTTATTTTTGTGTACAGTGAGAGATAAAGATCTAGCTTCATTCTTCTGCCTGTGGGTATCTCATTTCCCAGCACTGTTTAGTGAAGAGATTGTCCCTTCCCCACTGTACCTTCTTGGCAACTCTGTTGAAGTTCACCGTAGGCGTGTGAATTTATTTCTGGGTTCTCTCTTTTTCTCCATTGATTTACGTTTCTGTTTTTATGTCGGTGTCAAGCTGTTTTGGTTACTAAAGCTCTGCAGTACAATGTGGTTCTTCTAGTTTTATTCTTCCTGCTCAGGATGGCTTTGGCTATTCTGAGTCTTTTGTAGTTCCATATAAATTTTAAGGTTCTTTTTTCTATTTCTGTGAAGAATGTCCTCTTGTTCTAAGGAGGACTGTATTAAATCTGTAGATTGCTTTGGGTAGTATGGACATTTAACAATATTGATTCTTCCAATCCATTAGCATGAAATATCTTTCCATTTTTTAATATCCTCTTCAATTTCTTTCATCAATGTTTTGTAGTTTTCGTTGTCTCTATAATGTTTTGCTTCTTTGGTTAAGTGTATTCTTAGGTATGTTACTTTTAGCTAAGCCCCATTTAGTGAATGAGGTTACTTTCTTGGTTTCTTGTCTGGATTGTTTACTGTTGGCATATAAAAATGCTACTGAGTTTGTATGCTGATTTTGTATCTTGACACTTGACTTAATTTTGGTATCAGTTGTAATTATTTTTTGGTGGGTGAGTCCTTAGCTTTTCTTCCATAAGAGATCACAAGCATCCTTGCAAACTAGGATAATTAGACTTCTTCCTTTCTAGTTTGGATACACCTTGTTTCTTTCTTTTTTCGATCACTCCAGCTCAGTGGTTCTCAACCTTCCTAATCCTGCGACCCTTTAATATGGTGACCCCCAACCATAAAATTATTTTCAGTGCTACTTCCTAACTGCAATTTTGCTACTCTTATGAATTGTAATGTAAACATCTGATGTGCAGGATGTGTCTTCGGAGGTCATGACCCACAGGTTGAGAACCGCTGCCAGGACTACGTGGAATAAGAGTGGTGAAAGTGGCACCCTTATCCTGTTCCAGATCTTAGAAGAAAGGCTCTCACACTTCCCCATTCAGGGTGATACTCACTGTGGGTTTGTCACATATGCCTTGTGCCCTATGGAGGTAAGTTAATTCTATATCCAGGTTTTTGAGAGTTTTTATCATGAAGGTATGTTGAATTTTATTGAATATTTTCTCAGCATCAACTGAAATGATCATGTGACTTTTGTCCTTCATTCTGTTGATATAATGTACCATATTAATTGATTTGTGTATGTTGAGCCATACTTGCATCCCTGGAGTGAACCCCACTTGATTATAATGAATAATCTTTCAACATATTGTTGAATTTATTTTTCTTGTATTTTGCTGAGGGTTTTTGCACATGTGTTCATCAGAAATATTTTCTTCTTTGGTTGTGTCTTAATCTGCTGTTGATATCCTGGTGACACAGGTCTGATTTTAGAGTATCCTGTCTTCCTCAATTTTTTGGAATAGTTTAAATGAGATTAATATTACTTACTCTTTGAATGCTTAGAATTCAGCAGTGAAGCCACCAGTTCCTGGACTTTTTTTTTTTTTAAATGGGAGACTTTTTATTACTGCTTCTATCTCTTTAGTTGTTATTAGTCTATTCTGATTTTGAATTTTTTCCTGGCTCAATCTTGGAGGTTTCTTGTGTCTGGAAATTCATCTGTTTCTTTTAGGTTCCAATTTTTTGGAATAGTTGCACATAGTAGTCTCGAATGTCTGATAATGTAGTATCATTTGTAATGTCTCTTTTTTCATCTCTGATGTTATTTATTTGGGTCATCTCTATTTTGTTCTTAGTTTGTCTGGTTAAAATATGTTAATTTTGTTTATCTTTTGAAAAAACAACTTTTTGTTTTGTTTATCTTCTGTATTGCTTTTATAATTTCAATTTCATTTGAAATCTGATCTTTATTATTTCTTTTCTTCCACAAATTTTGGTTTGGTTTCCACTTGTTTTCTGGCCCTTTGATATGCATCATTAGATTGAAGCTTTTCTCCTCTTTTGATGTAAACACTTATTGCTATAAACTTTCCTGTTCCTGCTGCTTTCACTGTATCCCAAAGATTCTGATATGGTGTGCTCTCATTTTCATTTGTTTAGATAAATTTTTAAATTTTCTTCTTAATTTCTTCATTTAATCACTGGCCATTTAGGAGCAGATTGTTTAATTTCTGTGTGTTTGTATATGTTATAATGGTTCTCCTGTTATTGATATCTATGTTTTTAACTTTTAAGAATTATTTTTTGGTCTAACATATGGTCTAGTCTTAAGAATGATCCATGAGCTAAGGAGAAGAATGTGTGTTGGATAAAACATTCTATAAATATCTCAAGTCCATTTGGTCCATATGCAGATTAAGTCCAATATTTCATTATTGATTTCCTTTCTGCATGATCTGTCCAATACTGAAAGTGGAGTGTTGAGGTCTCCAATGATTACTGTTTGGGGTCTATCTCTCTTAGCTCTGAAAATATTTACTTTACATATCTGGGTGATCCACTGTAGGGTGAACAAATATTTAGAATTATTATACACTCTTGGTGAATTGATCCTCTTATATAATGAACTTCTTTGTCTCTTTTTTACAGTTTCTGTCTTGAAATCTATTTTTATCTGATAGAAGTATAGCTATTCCTTCTCTTGTTGATTTCTACTTGCATGAAATATATTTTTCCATTTCTTTATTTTCAGTCTATGTGTTAAGTGTGTTTCTTGCAGACAACATAAAGTTTGGTCTTTTTTTTATTTTTTCAGTTTATCTTTTTTATCTTTAAAATTCTGCATTTTAATCAGATTGTTTAGTCCCTTCAAGTTCAATGTTATTATTGACAGGTAAGGACTTGCTTCTGCCATGCTGTTATTTGATTTCTGGTGGTTTTATGCTCTTCTTATTCGTATTTACTTTTTTCTGTCTTCCTCTATTAAAAATGATTTTATCTAAGCAGGTATTTTCAAAAGCTTGACAGATTACAAATGATTTTTTAGTTAAAAAAATCTTTGTATGAAACCATTCAAGAAAGTATAGAATTAAATAAAAATTAAAAAAAAATGTAACATTATTCAGTTGTGTTTCATATTTGCATGAAAAATTAAAATTAATGAAATTAAAGAAAGTCCATAGCAATGAGACTAGGACATGAACACATATATGAAAATAAAAATACTATTTTATTTATCCTTATTTTCCATTAGTAAATTAAATAACTTAAAATTCATTAATTAAAAATCTTTATTTTTGATTTGCTTCAACTAAGAATAGAGTTTTCCATCTGAAACAACCAAATAACTTAACAAAATACATGAACCAACAGTGTCCAAGAGATAAAGAATAATGGTTCCTCCTATAAGTAGAGGGAACCAAGGCAAAACCTGGTAGAAAACCTGAGGAGATGCAGCTGAAAGTCAAAGAAAACTAAGGCAGTGAGAGTGTTTAGAACAGAATACCAGGAAATCAAGTTAGAGGGTGGGGGGAGAGAGAGAGAAGCCAAGAGTCCACTAAAGTATTCAGCAGAGTCCTGATCAAGACATGATATAAGAAAATGTCTCAAGACCTGGGAAAGAACCAGAAAAATGAATCTGATTATCCAGGACTGACAATGGTGATTGTTTCCACCAAACACACCAAAAGCCCTCATAATTCACGCACTGTTGAGTAGAGTACTCAGAATACGATTGCCTCAGTAGTAAGAAATAATTAGCCTTATACCAAATGCTACTCTAGGGTCACCTAACACATATTAAAAGCAAGACCTAAAAAGATCAGAAGGTTTGTAAGTAATTTAAATGCATCCCTCAAAAAGTCTAAGAATATTTACAGAAATACAAAAATATCCAACATCTGTCAACATAAAATTCACAATGTCTGGCCCCTAACAAAAGTACCAGATTTGCAAAGAAGCAGGAAAATAATGACCTATATGAGAAGAAAATTCAATCAAGAAAAACCAACCAAGAACTGATATAGATGTTAGCACCAGCAAATAATGACTTACACAACTATGTAACTGGATTTTCTATCTTGAAAACATTAACTAGAGACATGAACATAGTTTCTAAAAATAGTCAAATTGAACTTACAGAGATGCAAAGTCCAATGGCTGATACGAAAAGCACACTGAATAAGGTTGAGAGCAGATTGATTAGTGAAGGTAGAGACAGAACAGAAATTATCCCAAATTAAGCACAAATAAAATAAAAAGACAGAAAAGCTTGCACACTCTGTGTGACACTTTTAAAGGACTCTATATGTGACTGGAATCTTCAAAGGAAAGGCAGGAGAGCAGAAATATTTGAAGAAACAGCCAGAAAATCCTCAATTTCATGAACAATATAAATCTACACATCCAAGAAGTTCAATGAACCTCAAAAATATGGGAGACAAAGAAAAATACACTCAAACACATCATAAAAAATTTCTCAGAATCAGTGATAAGGAAAATCTTGAAAGCAAACTGGAGAAAAATATCATATTACGTATGGAAGAATAAATACATGCATTCCTACAGATTTATTCTGGGAAACTTTGCAAACAAGAAGACAGTGGAACAATATCATTAAAGTTCCAAAAGGACAAACTAAAAGGCTATACTCCGAGGAATTATATTTTGAAGAGTAAAGTTGAAATAGACTTTTTCAGAAGTACAAGAGGGGAAAGTAATCACATTCACAGACTCACACTATAAAAAATGTTAAAAGAATTCCTCAGGCAAAATAAAATTGATATCAGACAAAAATATGGATCTATAAAAATCCACAAAAAGCATCAGAACTGATAACTACATTGAACATCACTACGGAACGCCAGTCTGATTTCTCAGTTGGAATAAGCAGATGAATTGAGCACAGCAGAGAAAGTTCTCCGAGGTTCGCACCATTATAAATGAGGTTTTATTTGTTTGAACATTCTTGAACCTCTCCTTTGAACCTTCTTGTACATGTGTTTTTGTGAATTTACTACTTAAATCCCTGATGCTGCTGAGAGCCTGTTGTCAAGCACAGTGAACTATAAATACTCTTTGTTCTGACTTACAGTCATCGTGCTTCCTACTAACAAAAGACTAATTCACTTTCTTCTTTTAATCAGTCCATTCTGAAAAGTGGACAAAGCGACCACAATGGGCCAAATCATAAAGAAAAGTAACATAAAATTTGGAGGCAGCACTGAGCTTCTTTTGTTTCTTTCTCCTGTGAAACCCTTCTCAGTATTTATATTTAGGGAGACACACCCTTCAGGACACTGCCCGTTGTAACACCTTTAATTAAGAAGTTCATTCCCTTGGAAAAACACGGTAATAGAAAATAAAATCTGTATTTTTCTACTGTAAAAATGATAGTGAAAAGAACTACTTGAACAAATGCTTATAATAATTTAATATCTGCCTGTGGATCATTTTCTAATTTTGGACAGTGAAGGAATTTGAGTTAATATGGCAACTGTATTTTTTAAAAAATAATTTACTACATTATCCAAATTTTTCTAGAGTGGACACTCTCTGTATCTACTTGCACATGTAGCTTCTGCCTCTGTAACTCAGCTGAAACCATCCTATCAATTTCCTCCTAATGACTATGCCCTTGATCTCAACCTGATTTTCTCTTTTTTTTAGAGACAGAGTCTCACTTTGTCTCCCTTAGTAGAGTGCTGTGGCATCACAGCTCACAGCAATCTCCAGCTCCTGGGCTTAGGTGATTCTCTTGCCTCAGCCTCCCGAGTAGCTGGGACTACAGGTGCCCACCACAACGCCTGGCTATTTTTTTGTTGCAGTTTGGCCAGGGCTGGGTTTGAACCCGCCACCCTCGGTATATGGAGACGGGGCCCTACCCACTGAGCCATAGGTGCCACCCTCGACCTGATTTTCAATTTCAGTTTCACTGTCTTCTTTAAATTTCATGGACATCTAGATCTCTTTCCTTTTAACTTTGAAAAATACTGCTTAGGGTTGGGCTCCTATTTCACAGTTCATCTTAATTATTAAGTGGTTCTTTGCACCAACTTATTCTTTAATCAGTGTTTCCATATATATACTTTTTCTTGTTAATATCAACAACTCTTACAGTTTTAGGTAGCACGTGCAATCTGATGTAATCCAAATTTCAGTTGAACATACATAACAACTTCTTGCACATAATTGCCCCAGACAGAAGTAATCTTATTCATCTCTGAAACTTGTGCCTTTATCCTTTTTTGATAAAGGTAACATGTGGCACAAATATCACTCAGGACTCCCTAGATCAGGAGTTCTCAACCTTCTTAATGCCGGGACCTTTTAATACAGTTCCTTATGTTGTGGTGACCCCCAACCATAAAATTATTTTCTTTGCTACTTCATAACTGTAATTTTTGCTATGGTTATGTAGCAAATAATGTAAATGTAAATATCTGTAATGTAAATGTAAATATTGTAATGTAAATATCTGACATTTGGCAACCCCTGTGAAAGGGTAATTTTACCTCCAAAGAGATGCAACCCACAGGTTGAAAACCACTGCCCTAGATGAAAAATCATTAGTCATTCATGGCTACTCCCCAAATTTCAAACATAAAAATGTTCTGCTGGTTTTTACATGTAAGTATATCTTGAAATCATCCTCTTTTCTTTTTACCACTTCCCTAGTTTGTCCCTTGAGTACTTTTTTATGTGGATTTTACAAAGGTAACCTAACTCATTTACAAACCACATATTCCACAAAACAAACAACCGGAGTGGTGTACCATGGTATCTCCTGCGGAAAATCTTACGACTCCCCACTACCTAAGCTCCTCAGATTCCTTACGCAGCCAGTCTTTGATCTACTTTGTATACTGATTCCAGATGAACATCGTTCTGTGTTTCTGGAAGATCCTGTGGTATATGACCTTGATACTTTTGTTTATTCTGGACTTTGCTGGAGTATTGACAACAGCCTTTCTCTGCCCTACGTTTCCTCTCCCGGAAGTTTCACTTCATACAATCCACTTTCCCTGATGCTCCCCCATCCTTCTGATGGGTCTGATGTGTTTCCAGAACCCTGTGTCCGTCTCCATCACCACAATTATCGTACTATGTGATTTATGTCAGGTAACCCAACCTGAGGTGGACAGCACATTCTCAAATCTTCATGCTTAGCCGTGTACCTGACATACAGTAGGAACTCCATAAGTATTTTCAAGCCATTGTTTATGGTAATGATTGTGCTGAAGGCACTCAATAAATATTTATTAAATGGCTGTCAATGCAATAAAACATCTTAAAGGCAACATTAATGTAAGTATTTTCTTTAACCCTTATTACATATTTATTTAATTTACTAATTTTGTGTTGGGGAGGTAATCATATAGCAAGCAAAAATGTGTCTAGAATAACAATTTTTAGAAAGAAGGATTTCTAATGCCTTTTAATGTTCTGTTTACTTTTTCAGTAATGCTTTGGAATTCTGTCCTCCCAGTTTAATTTAGTTAAATCTGTTTCCATAGATTCAATTTTGACAGTTGTATTGATCTTCATACAAACAAAATGATTTCTGTTCTTTTCCTGAAGTCATGGGTATCATATGGGGATCTTTTTTTTTTTTTTTTAAGAGACAGGGTCTAACTCTGTCACCTCGCCTGGAGGGCAATGGCATCATCCTAGCTCACTGAGCCTCAAACTGGGCTCAAGCAATCCTTTCATCTCAGCTGGGACTAGGTACATGCTACTATATCCAGCTAAATTAAAAAAAAAATATAGCAATGAGGTTTTACTATTATATCCATACTGGTCTTGAACTCCTGACCTCAAGCAACCTCCTACCTTGGCCTCCTAAAGTGCTGAGATTAGAGGCGTGAGCCACTTCATGCCTGGCCAGGGGTCAATCATTGGTACATTTATAGATAACTGGCTATTCTCATTCCCTTTCTTCACCATTACAAATGACTGAATCCATTTTGATCATCCTGGTTCAATTTAGAACTTAGAATTTTAAAATTTAGAATTTTATGGATTAGATTACAAGAAAAAGGCATTCCACCAATAAAAATTGGCATATGGAATAGTCTCTGTTTTTCTATGCCATGACACCATATGCTGTGAAATGCACCGGAAAAATTACTAGCAGAAGAAATATCCAGTACTATAAATACGGTGCAATAAAATGATTTGAATCTTTTCACAATAGAGCATAGAACTACAGAACATACTACATGTCAGAGATTTTGAAAATATATTAGTACATTTTAAAGATTTAAAAATATTTGTTATATTGGAATTAAGTTTATACAGGTGGACATTAAAGATCATGTGCAGGGGCAGCGCCTGTGGCTCAAAGGAGTGGGGCGCCGGCCCCATGTGCCGGAGGCGGCAGGTTCAAATCCGCCCCGGCCAAAAACTTCACACACACACACACAAAAAGATCATGTGCAGTTTACAATGTTAATACATACATTTACATATGTGTATGTTTATATTGTTATTAACATCACTGAAAGTGTATTATTAACTCCATTGAAATAGTTTATCATCTATGTCTCCAGCTATGGTGGCTACTGTTATAGTCATTAAATTTTTATGATACCTTCACAGCTAACTCTCTAAGCTTTTCCTACATAAAAACAAAGAACAACAACTTGTTCAAAGTTATCTGACTTTGATAATTAAAGTGATAAGAAACTGATATGGCATTAAATCAAAGAGACACCTTTTGTGAGGAGGACATAAAATTCCATCAAGGAAAATTCAAGCGATTTAATTGAGAATTGATTACCTAGTTCCATTATCATAAAAGCCTATATTGTTTTTCTTCAGATAAATAAAACACAAGTGTGTGATTTTAGAGAATCCCACTTTGTCCAGATCATGTCTTCTCCAGGCAAATCATTTGAATTTTGAGGGAAAATTATTGAAACGCATTACTTGATAGGTGTTAGTTAATAAACCCAAAGGGTATTTCTCTTTATAAAATAACTTTGAGATCTAAAGCATATTATCATGGTTCTCGTCATGCTAACGCTTCTGAATACTCAGTTGCTCAAATCCGCCTTTAAAGTCTGCTCGTACGTAGCGATCTGTTGGCAGCAATGACTGCCATGCTCTTACCTGAAATGAAGTGATTGGATATATGTTAACATGAGCCTCATTCCATCGCTGTCCTTTATTCCCACTTGAAGACCACAGTGGATTTTCTATTGCTGTCTGCCCTTTCAAGCGTAGATAAACATTTAAGACACCTAAAAATAACAACAGAGTTTTATCTTGCATGTTTGTCTTTGCTTCACATTTGCTTCTCTTAGATCAAACACTTGTAAACTTTTTAAATTAAAATTTTGCTGAACACGCTAGTGTTTTATCCTCTCCTCTCTCATTTCCTATCTTGCTGTTAGGACATTTGACATTTGATCCAAAGATAACTCTGCCTAATCCCCAGAGCCTGGGAATGTTTCCTGGTATTCAAAAAGGGAATGGATTCAGGTTTGAAATCAGGGGATTATTTCAGATTATCTGGGTAGGCCCTAAATGCAATGACAGATCTGTAAAAACCAGAGGTAGTGGGAGATCCGATGCAGGAGAGAAGATCGTGGGAGAGAAAAAAAAAGTTACACTGCTGGGTTTGAAGTTGGTGGAACAGACAGGAGTATAAGCAGCTCCAGTTTCTTTCCTGGAGACTTTGGGAGGAACTAGCCCTCCCGAAGGGCTGGATACCATGATGTCAGCCCCCATAATACTTATTTTAGATTTCTGTTCTGCAGAACTAACTGTGCTGTTGCAAACCACAGTTTGTGGTCCTTTGCTATTTGTTACAGAAGCAGCAGAAAATTAATATAACATGTAACCATGTTCTGCCCCACCAGCTCACAGTTAGACCCCGTCATGTTCTCTTACATTACCATTTAGCTAATTTTTTCAGGTTAATTTATGCCTCTCTTATTTTTATTTCTAGAAGAATTATTTGCAAATGAAATAAAGATAGCTTCTCATCATGTATTCCTCTCTTTCAACAGTTTAATGTGCTGTATGCAGTAATAATAAATGATCATAAATAATTATACTAACTTACGTCTTACTCATTAGGTAATAGATACGTAATATTTTTTTAAATCCTGACTTTACTGAGGTATAATTTACATGCAATGAAAGTCAGTTTTTATTCCTCTGGGTAGATACTGCATCGTTTGTACCCTCATATTAATCTGAGATAAAAAAAATTCATTCATGTTTAAGCATCCTGGGAAATAATCTCAGACTAATGCATACTGTGAAGTTGGTGCCACTCATCCCGCTGAGAAACATTTACATTTTCCCAACAGTCCCCCACTGTCCTCTGTGGTTATTCTTTCCAGCCACCGTTCCTGTGGCTAAGTATCCTCTGACTTCTATCACTAGTCAAACATTGTTGCCTTTTCTGGAATCTCACACTAATGAAATTTTCCAGTATGTACTTTTGTGTGTGTCTGGTTATTCTCTCTCAGCAAAATGTAATATTTATCTGTGTTACTGCTCGTACTGCTTTTCAATTCAGTGCTAATTCCATTTACACTAATGCAGTCATTGATACGTTTAGACCCAAATAGAGCCTCTTCCTGCTTCTCACTGGTCTCTTCGGTTTTCCTTCCTTCCTATTTCTTTCCATTCCTTCTTCTCAGCTGATCAAATACATTTTAGATTTCAGTTCATGTCCTCTATGGACGCCTTAATAGCATTTCTTTTTATTATGCATTTGTAGTTGTTCTAGAGCAAAGAAGAGGCATTTATAATTTTTCAGAGTCCTATTTGTCACTATTTTACCCCTTCATACTCATGATTCATATAATACCTCCTCCCTTCTCAGATTCCTCCCTCACCTTTCCCTGTTCAGTTCACCTGATCCTTCACTTTCTGTCTCACCTCCAAGTGGGACAGTCTTACCACAATATAATTCATCTCCATTTCTCTATTCGATTGTAATCATATCTGTCACTTTGTTTACATTATAAACCTTACTTTAGACTGCTATTATCTTTGAAGTGCCAGATATATTTTATGTAAATTCCAAGAATAAAGAAAAGCTGGCTTTTCAATTTCCACTAAGTACCCTTTTTAGTGGTTTCCATTTGTATTGGTAGATCTGAATTACAACCTGGTCCCCTTAATTTCCTTGTGGCCTGACCTTCTCACAGTGGTGAGCTGACAGTGTCAAAGTTCCTCAGAATGGTGTTAATAAAAATACCCTCAATTCACCCTTGTGGTTTTTTTTTAAAAGGAGTAGCATTCTGACAGGTGTTCTGTTCCTGCTTTTCAAGATGCTGGCCTGTGATCATCGGGACTCCATGACTTTTCAAGTGAAGTTAGGCACGTTCATCTGTGTGCACTTTTACATCACATGCTTCTCTTTCTCCCTCAGCTCCTTTTTGCAAATTTCCCTTTGCCTTCAGTAGTTTTTTTACCTAAACACAGTTCTTTTTATATTCATCTTGCTCAAGGTTTTGCTGAGTTTCTCCCATGTTTTTCCATTATTTCTTAAAGTATTTTTCTGCTTCATTGTCTCATTTACATATCCTAGAATTTTTATATATGTACACACACACACACACACACATACATATACACACCTCACATACGTGCACACAGACACTTGTTAGTGGAATTTCATCTTTCTTCAGTATTTTCCCTTTTCTCTCAGATCAGAAAACTGTGTCTGTCTTCAAGTTCATTGACTATTTTCTTCTGCCATCTCGAGTGTTTTGTTTGTTAAGGCCATCCAGTGAGTGTTTAAATTTCATTTATTATACTTCATAGTATAATTTTCCTTATCCTGTCCTTTTGTATACTTTCTCACTCTGCTGAACTTTACTATCTACTCATTCATTAAGACTATATTTTCTTTTATTCTTTTAGTATATTCTCTCTTTATGAACACACTTATAATACCTTTTTGACGCCTCTGTCTGCTCTTAGTTTTGGTTTCTATGGACTGATGTTTAATTTTTTAAGGCTATGGATCACATTCACCATTTCTCTGTAAATCTGGTGACTTTCAGTGAATAACGGGCATTGTGAAAATTACATTATTCTCTAAATGCGTAATCTTTCTCAGAGGTCTTAGCCCTTTACGTGGCAGACTGTTCAACAATGGACTCATCATGCTTAACTTGTATGGGCTCGGTTTTACACTACTAATTCAAATCTATGAAGAGCCCAAATTGTTGCCCTAGATTCTCTAACTTTAGGAAAGTAATCTCTAAAGCTGTCTTGCCCATGGATCTTTTTGGGGTTTACATTTAAGCTTTTTAAAGAATGGCCCAGAAAAGAACTTTCTACTGGCTATGATTTTAACTCCTAAGGGAGAGCCTCCCTGGTTTTCTTCATGTTGCCAGGGGGTTGATGAGGTGCCTTACCTCTAACATCACTGAAACCTCACTATTTTCTGTAAACATCTAATACGTTTTTTATAATTGTTTAGGACAGGAGGACTTAATTGGAACAATTTACTAATGCATGTCTTCATGACTTATTTTGATAATTTTATAATCATATAAATCATTAGTAATATGTTTATATATAGTTTAAAATGAAAATATATGTCTTCTACATAATATGTTTATGAACATTGTACTTAAATATTGAAGAGCAGGAAAATGATATAAAAATTGTCATGAAATCAGTCAGAGGTAGCCTCCTTAATATTTTTGTGTATGTTACCTCAAATTTTTTTAAAAAATATTTATCTAGTTAGGGTGGCGCCTGTGGCTCAAAGGAGTAGGGCATCAGCCCCATATGCCAGAGGTGGCAGGTTCAAACCCAGCCCCAGCCAAAAAACTGCAAAAAAAGAAAAAAAATTACCTAGTTGTACACTGCATATGATACAAAATACTTTAGATTTCAAATTTTTAGAGCAATTTAATTTTTGTACACAAAACCACAATAAGGATATTATAAATATAAGTGCCTAAGTATAAGCACCACTTTTTAAGCAAAAATACCTCGTATTTTTCATATCCACACCTGTATGATTTTGGCTTATTCTCTAAAAAAAAACAAACTCTCTTTGCCTCAGTTTCCCTATCAGGTAAATTATGATAATTAGTATCATTTTGTGAAAATTAAAGCAGGTAAGTTATATATTATGTCTCACATATAATCGGTACTTTATAGATCTATCGTCTATAAAGATATTCAAATATTTCTCAATTTTCTTAATTATGTGATAGATCTAACACATCCCATGATATTGAACTAGAATCACATTACATGAATAAATTTTACTTGATAATAGACTACTATTCTTTTATGTTTGACTGAATTTTCTAGTATTGTATTTCTAGTATTTTCTCTAATTTTCTTTCGTGGTTTTTTATTTCAGGGTTACATTTTTGCATTTTACTTCAATCTCTCATCTTCTCTTTCTCCTTCAGTGTATAAGAAACAATCTCAACCTTGTCCTCCACAGCACTGACTCTATTTTCCACCTGATAGGTTCTGCTCTTTTCTTTCCAACGTCATCATTGTGCCACTGCGGCATAATTTACAATGCTCCATCCTTTGCTGATCTCTTTCATCCAGTTCTTTCGTTTTCTTTGTGTTCTGTTCCATCTTCTTTTATTGTTTCATAACATTCAGATTCTCGTGTCTTTTATTTGACATATAAACTCAGAATGCACCAGTTACATTTCACCTCAAGTCTGTATTTTTCAACAGTATGTTCTTCTACTGGGCACCACGCTGTCTTCTTTTTATTCAGTAAAATGTTTATGGGAGTCTTATTTGTTTTCTTCTCTTTCTCTATTTTCTTTCTTCTTCATTCAATTTTTTTTTTTTTTTTTTTTTGGAGACAGAGTCTCACTCTGTCACCTTGGGTTCAGTGCTATGGCCTCATTACAGCTCGCAGCAACCTCAAACTCTTGGGCCTAAGTGATCCTCCTGCCTCAGCCTTCTGAGTAACTGGGACAACAGGCAACCACGACACCTGGATAGCTTTTCTTCTTTGTATTTTCTGTTTTTGGTAGAGATGGGGTCTAACTCTTGCTCAGGCTGGTCTTTAACTCCTGAGCTCGAGCAATCCACTAGCCTTAGCCTCCCACAGTGCTAGGATTACAGGTGTGTGCCACTATGCCCAGCCTCTTGATTCATCCTTAATGGGAAGTAACCCTGGGTCATTTTTTTACCAAATCATGGTGAGGGCATCTTTGTTCCATTTTATTTTCCTTGGGTAGCAAGACCTTTGCTTTTGATTCAATTGACAGGAAATTGATCCTATTATTATAAATAAGTATTTTTTGTTAAATATTAATAAAATAATACATTTTTAAAACCACTAATTGTAATTGTTAACAAAATAAGTTCATACTATATGTCTTTTAGAATTTACTTGAAGTAATAATTATATAGTTAAATTAAATATATATTTATATATGATTTATCACCATTATTATATCAATAAAAACAGGATATTGTATCAGTATTAAATAGATTCTCAGGGAATCTACATTGCTTGTGATAATGTTACTTGTGACATTTTTTACTTAACTTTTTTTACATATGTAATATAAATTCAAACTTGATTTTTTTCATCTTATGTATTCCACATACATAATAAGTGAAAAATATTTTGCCTGGATCAAAAGAAGCCAGGTCTGAATTACCCAGAATTCTAATTAGGATTTCAAATAGACTACATGAGCAGAATTTAAATTTGGCTAGATTACATGTTAAAAGGCAAATATCATTTCTTTTATTTTAAAATGACACTAGAAGTACAATTGACTGAACAAATCTTTCAAATGTATTATAATTTAAATGTCTTATTATGAAAATAGTTATAATTATGCAATTATCCCAATCAATAAATATTAATTACTTATTCACTGGCATATTTTAAAGGTGATAATAAAATTTTAAAATAAAATTTTAAATAGACAAATGACTTTGAAACTTTTCTTCAAAGCAAGTGTCCAGTTCTTATGTTTATAAAAGAGATTTCAGTGCCAAAAGATATTAAAAGTTGTTTCAGGTCATCTTGGACAACAGAGAACTTGTGAAATAGATAGAATACAGCTATTCAAGAGAACTTAGATTCAGCAATGCTGACTTAGCACACTATTATAGTGTTACAGTTAAAAGAATCCAAAGTAAATATGATGGATTGCGTTAATTCCCCTTGAAAGTAATTTTAAACTTTACAGAGACACTGTTTGTGCTTTAGTACGCACTAGATACCAAAGTTTATGCATTTAATCATCCCCAAGGATTTTCAGATGCTATTTAGTTTTATGACCCAAGTTTGAAGCTGCTCAGCAAAACTCCAACTGTCTTCTTTTTCCCCTGGTCCCCCTAATTCTTCTCTCCTGATCACCCTTCCCTCAAGAGTCAGGTGCTGAAGCTAAGAGACTTTGCTTATCTCTTATTCTTATGTAGGCAAAAATGCTAAATTGGCTAAGTGCTCTTAGAGTAATGGCCAAAACTTTGGGGTTACTTATGGCATTATATAAAAGCATGATTTTTATTTTAATATTCTTTCATATGAATTAATACCTGGATTATAATTCACATAAATAAGGTTTATCATTACTATTACCTAGTTTTCTATTTTTATTAAGGTCTTAACGTACTTTCCCCTTTAATTCTTTTATTATAAATGTGTATCATATATTTTAGATCAGGGGTCCTTAAACTTTTTAAACAGGGGGCCAGTTCACTGTCCCTCAGACCATTGGAGGGCCAGACTATAGTTTAAAAGGACAGGCAGTGGCTAAGCAGGACAGGCAGCGGAGGCAAAAACACCTGGTGGGCTGGAGAAATGTCCTGGGTGGGCTGTATGTGGCCCGCGGGCCGCAGTTTGAGGATGCCTGTTTTAGATAAATAATTTCAGTGTACGTCCTAAAACGTGCGTACATATTTTCAGTATATGATTGGAATTGCCAGTTCACATGAATTAATTTGTGAGTTGGTTTAAGACGTGGAGAGTCCATGTGTTTAAATCACATTTTTATTGTCATCAGTAACGCAACTTACTGGGCTTCACATTTCATGAAAGATGAAGAAGTGCCAGAACCCATGTAGCTCTAGGCAGGATCCATGGATACTGGTAGAGTACTCAGCATCATTTCTTTATACACATTCAAGAAGAGAACTGTAAAATCATTTTCTGCTTGAATAGAAACAGCTGCGTGCATCCACTGGTGTAATATTTTCAACATATAATTGTGATGACATCTTAAATTAAAAATGTCAGTTTATTTTTTTTGAGCATTGCTATAGCGTCTGGTGTCCAGTTGTGTCTGTACTTTAGTGTCAAATAGACTTTCCAGAAATACAGCCTCCATTGGGGTTTTTATTGCTCTGCTGCATGTCAGGTCCCTTATGTAGCCTTTCCCTCTTAGACTCCACCCCTTCCTCTCCGCACCCATAAGAACGGCGTTACCCCTTGTCCCACTGCAGCTCTGGCTCTTCCTCACATTGTCTAGACTTTGCTTGCTGCTTCCTATTTATTTTCCTCTTTTGGAGGATGCTTTTGACTTTCTCTCTTTCACTGAGACTTTCACTGGAACCCTGTTGTCTTCAGTGTTTGCTCCCTGGTCACCCACCGCGTGGGCCTGCCATGTATTTTGATATATATCACTCTCTGACTTTTTAATTCAAATATATGACAAACAATTGATGGAAAAGAAATCTTTAGTGTACTTTGCTTTACACACTGTGGAACCCTAAATGCCCCTAAACAAAGCCTGTGCATTTCATCTTTTAGAATAGAAATGATCTAAAGATAAAAAATATCCATCACTATAAATGCTGATTTTCAATGAAGTTTGTTTTAAAGGCTTGTTACACTGGGTGACAGTCAAATGCTGTTATCTCATTTGATGGCCATTACTTTAATTGATGAAATAATACTGTCTATTTATTACACTGAAATGAGACTTGTCTATTTCGAAACACCAGCCTTTCTCAGTAAGTTTGTATCATTCATTTTCCTTAAATATACTACCTTTTACTACACATTGTCAAAGAGACCATTATTGACTGAGACTTAAATAGGAAAAACTATTAGGGGTAGCTGGTGGTTCAAAACGTGAATGCACTAGAAATTACACATAGTTTTACTAGAGGGTTGGAACATAATTTCAAGCATGTTTATTTACTTAATAAATATTTATTGGCACTCAAATACCAATAGGCAGGGCACCATGTCATGGGAATGGGCATTAGTTTGCTCCCCCCAAACATTCAATTCAGAAGAACAAAGAACAGAACCTGTGATGAGGCCTCAGGCACCCTACTGGAGCTTGATTTGAGAACTTCCAAGTAGGAGTAGAATGGACTATGGAGTTACTAACCCAGGGAGAGTCAGAACGGCACCCAGCCCTGCAGCCCTAAGGTACTGGTTTTACAGGATGATTCTGGCCCTGGAAACTATGGACCAAAGAGGCAGCAGGAAATCAGCAGGCTGAACATACTATACACAGGCAACGGGGTGGGGGTGGGGGGGACTCAAACTGAACACTGTTTCCTAAAAGGCGTTTTGGAACCCTGAGAACTGACGTCTCATCTCTGACCTCTCCAGCTGGCCCTACAGACTGCTGGTTTGTGCTTCCTGTATCACTCCCCGAGGCTAAACAGTCTCTGAAGATGTATTGCTCTATTTATTTTGCAGAAAAAATAGAGACCGTGGGAAGGCAACCTTCGTGTTGACGTGTAGCCACCCTGCACCTGGGAGGGTAGCAGAAGCCACTTTCCTACCTGAGTACTTTTTTCCATCTCACTGGAGGTGACATTAGCTCCAGGCTAATTCCCTGAGCAGCGCTCTAACCCCCCATCTCCTCATAAAACTTGCTTCTCTATGGTTTTTGTGTCTCTAAACTTGCCCTTTCCATCTACTTGTGTGTAGCCCTTCTGCAGTCCCACCGCTCTCTGCTTTCCCAGTTCTTTCTGACTCTTCTGGTTCCTCAGTGACAGACTCCAGTTCCTTACCCTGCCCCCCTTGGCTCCACAGTGAAATGCACTTCCTGGGGGTGCATCTGGACCACTCTTGCTAAGTAAATGAAGGTATTCATAAGTCTCTTTTGTATTTTTACCTTCAATTTCCTGGTATGATATGATGCTTATATCTCACTCAATCTTCATTTTTAGAAATAAATGAAGAATATATCTCAGTGGGTTTTAATAAGCATTTGTCATATCTAGTGTCCTCATAAGAGATTCAATTTC
The DNA here is from genome assembly GCA_963575145.1 of Galago senegalensis. Classification (NCBI taxonomy): domain Eukaryota; kingdom Metazoa; phylum Chordata; class Mammalia; order Primates; family Galagidae; genus Galago; species Galago senegalensis. The sequence goes on along the minus strand of CAUYTI010063884.1, from coordinate 99,868 downwards.
TTTGCAAGAACATTAGAAATTCAGCTGATATGAGTTAAAAATGCCTATTAGTAGTCACAGGAATACTGAAATAATCTTGTATTTATTAATAGCTGGATATAGTATCATTTACATGTGAATATATTCTTAAGAATTAACACATTATAGCTTTCGTTTGGAAGCATGTTTTTTTTCCTTTGATCAGTTTTGAAGAGACATTTAACTAAGTAGAAATTGTACCCAGGAGGCAGACAACCTCTGAATTGCCTCCACACAGTCTTAACCTCTTAGTTTTAACAGTGTCATGTTATTTTCTCTCCTTGAATACAGGCTGGAATCATCAACTCAGTTACTGTTAATGGAACTAGGATGCAGTTACAGATGTCACTTCAGAGACAGTCCGGGTATGTGTTTAATCCCTTTTCCTTGGATTACTTATCTGAAAGAAGCCTGCACCATGTCAAGAGACAGCCCTGTACAGAGGTCCACATGGTAAGAAACTGGGGGAGTCCTATGATCAACAGCCAGAAAGAATATCGATATCTATGATCCAACACTGGGGACGGAACCCTGCCAGAAACCAAGGGAGTGGGCTTAGAATTATGTTCTGTCCAAGCTGAGTCTTCAAATTATACTGGAGTCCTATCTGGACACTTGACTACAACCTCCTGAGAGGCCTTGAGCCACAGGCACCTATCTTGGCCTCACCCATGTTCCTAACCACAGAAACTGTGACAAAATAAAGGTTGCTGGTTTTGAGCTAAAATATTTGTGGGAAATTTGTGATGCAGTAATAGATAAGTAAAGGACCATATTTGACTTTATTTCAAAGAGGAATCTCTCTTCTAATTAATGTGCCATTCACTTTTATATTAATTACATTAATTATGACTCTTCTCAATGATCTACTGTCCTTCAGTCATAGTTAAAACTATAATTTATTGAGCTTGGTGCCTGTGGCTCAAGTGGCTAAGGTGCCAGCCACATACACCTAAGGTGGCAGGTTTGAATCCAGCCCAGACCCGCCAAACAACAATGACGGCTGCAACCAAAAAATAGCTGGGCATTGTGGAGGGCGCCTGTGGTCCCAGGTACTTGGGAGGCTGAGGCAGGAGACTTGCTTGAGCCCAGGAGTTGGAGGTTGCTGTGAGCTGTAATGCCACGGCACTCTACCCAGGGGGACAGCTTGAGGCTCTGTCTCAAAAAAAACAAAAAACAAAAAAACTATAATTTATTTAGCATTACCCAAGAAGTAATAAAAGGAATTAGGCTATGAGAAACAGTACAAGTCAGTTTTCAGTACGTCCCAAAGAATGAATAAAACTTAGAATGAAATTTGGAAAACCAGTGACTATAAACCACCTGGATGTACAGGTGAATGAGGGTCTGAGAATAATATACACAGAGAGGGAAGGTGTTAACTACGGGGCGATCTCCCTAACAAAGCATACTGTCAAGTTGTAATTATTGTTCAATGTCTGCAACAGGCATTTTTAACCTACGTTTTATTCAGCAGAAGGGCGATGCCCCGTGGAGATGGACTAGAGTAACAGAACAAATCCTGATACCCAACCTGCAACCTTCAGCCACCTGATAAAGCTAAGAGTTTGCACATGGGTCAAAATGTTAAATGTTTACCAAGAAATAGAGAACCGTCCTTGCCAAGTACACACCTGAAACAATCACTGAAAAGTCAGTAGAAAGTCATCTGGACATCCATCGACCATAAAGAGGGTAAGAATAATAATTTGAAAAGTATATTAAAATTATCCCGGGACACAGTATATATATGCAGAAATTTTAAAAGGAAGTCTTAAAAGAGCCAATCTCATAACTAATAAAATATATATTTTATATCTTCAAGTGATTCAAAGTATTGGTCCTGGAATTACTTATTTAAAAGTGAATAAACACACCTATTCCAAGGTAAATTGAATGAAGAGAAATTCCGTGAAACATATTAAAAATAGAGACTAAAACAGACATGCGCAACTAAGAATGAGAGCTGAGCTAATGCTACTTTTGTATCACCAAGAGTTCATAATCTCAGGATAAGCAAAATGGCTCAGCAGCCATGAGAAGACTTGTTTCTTTCATGGTTTATGTGGTGGAGAAATCATGAGTGTTCTCATTGCCTTTTAAGTGCTTTTCTAGCTCAGAATCTGTTTTGCAATAATTTCACCCACTCTCATAATCTTTATTTTCCTAAATCAAAGATCTTGTTATGTTTTTTGTTTGCAAAATGTGTCATACGTCACCCTGTCTAGTAAAGAAGTGTCACGTCCGTAGCTGAGCTCTCATCACACTCCCCCACCTTCCTGCATGGTGGTTGAACAGGCTTTGTGCTCAGCTTCCTAGATGTGGGCCAGGGCTTCTCTTGGATGATGGTTTCACTTATTAGCCACAGGGTGGGTTGAGTAATTTAAATTCTTTGCATTTCAGTTATTTCAGTTTTCCTATTTGAAACGCAGGATAATGATTTGAATGAGAACACATTTTCATTGTGAAGAATGAGAGAAATAACCCAGGATGTGTCCTGGTCCCTGACGAGTATTCTCTGACTGGCAGCTATTACTTTATTATTGCAGCTACTCGAGATTCAAGAGAATCCAAGATGATGAGCGCCTGCCGTCTGATAGAAGATATATTGCATGTTATCTCCTTTAACTTAAACTACAGTTTTCTGGCATAGGCGCTGTAATTCCTATTTTACAGATTAGAAAATTAAGATACAGGCATTCAAAGTGACTTCTCTAAAGTCTTGTGGTTCCTAAGTGCTATAGCCAAGCGCCAGCCCAGATCTCCTGACTCTGTGTTGAAGGCACCTGTCTTTTGCTCTCCTGTGAAGAATGAAGGTTGATCGTGTTGGCTATAAATTTTAATTCCAGCACAGCCAGTAATGGCAACTTATACAAATGTTTTGAAGTTCAGTTTTACTGTAAAGGAGTCTCACTTTGACAAACATATTAAGAGCATTTCTTAGTCTACCTAATACAGTAGCTGTTACATGTTACGTGTCTAGTATTTTTTAGTTTATATCAACATATATTTATATTATTTTTTAAGTTAATGTATATACACGCATTACTATCATAACTTCCCGTATTTTACTTACACATTACCAGCGCCTTAATCCTGTCTGTACTAATCTCCTCCTGGAGAACACACACCCCTCTGTGAGCCCAGGAGAAATGTTTCCCTTGGTTTGGAAGCATTTGCCTCATTCCTTAAGCAGATACAGACTCCCCTAACCTCTGTGGGGCAGAGGTGCTTCACTGTTCACAATTTTGTCTTCAGCTAGAAAGGTAACGATATATCTCTCATATATTACATGATATGAGCTGGAGCAGAATCCAGTGATATTTTTGCTGCAAATGGTGCAAACAGTATAAATAAAGACTATAAAGTTGTTTGTATCCATTCAGGTCATTAAATCAGGTTAACATGTACTGCCAAGTAATGAAATATTAAAAAATTTGGTGTTCAGTCTTCTGAATTTTAGAATGGCATAGAAAGAACCCTAAACTTATAAACTGGCATGATTCCCCCCCCCCCTCCGCCACACACAGGGATTTGCCAGGTCTGTTCTCAGGGTCTGTGGTTCTCTATCTGGCACAGTCATGGGTTTACTCATCTTAGCCTCCCTTCCTGTGTGTCTCTAAGGGCAGGGGATGAGTCTTCTCCTCTGTCTGGTCTTCAGATCCTAGCCCAGCCTGAACTGGACGAGGCGTGTTAGGCATGCTTTAGAAAGAAGAGAAAAGCCACACCAACGTCCCAAACACGTGGATGGCGCCACAGGTAACCGTCAGTGCCACTAGAGGACAACGTTCCTTTGCGTCATGATGAACAGGCGCTGAGTCCGTCAAATTTCTTTGGAAAGAAACAAATGAAGTTACCCTGTCTCCACAGGATCTCACAGACGCTTAATTGCTGATGGTCTGCCTGAATTAAACTCCAAGAGGAGACAGGTACTGCTCTAAAATTTCAAATTCTGACCTAACTTTGGAAATTAGAAGATAGGGAAAAATTCTTAGTATCTCACTTTGCAGCCTGCAGGTGCATCATTTAAAAAGCCAATGACAGCATTCTTTGACAAACGCCGTTTCCGGGCTGAGAGTTTATGACCCTCTTTCCTTAGCCATGCCTCCCTCACCATAGCGCAGCTGTCGCCTCTCACCTATGTGCTGCCCGTACATGTGGTAGAAGAAGCTGAAGCAGTACGCAGTGTTGGTCGGTCCGTAAGGGTTTTTGGGAGCGATGCTGAAGACAGGGCTGAGCAGTCGGGCTTTCTCACCTTCCAGTCTGGGTCGTGATGTCTCGATGTACATATAAAAACCTTCAGACAGACAGGAGAAAGGCTTAAACACAATTATTAATAGGCACCGGAAATTTCAAATCATTGGAAAGCTTTAGGATTGCTATACAAAGGCTGACAGGACTCGTGCCTCATTTATGAGGTCCGTCTGTATCTGTATAATTAATAGTGGCTGTAACATAAAGAGTAAATTATCTGCCTAATTAAAGATATATAAACATTGGAGAAAAAACTGAAGATTAGACTTGAATTATCAAAAAATCCCCACTCTCAAGTATATATATCAGGGAGATCTAAGAAAAAATATCTACAATGTTGGAAATATCTAAATAATTAATACTGTCATAAAATTTAATGTTTTATTCCATATTTTCAAATATATACATGAATACTCTTTTTTTTTTTTTCATTTTATGAGGCAGAGTCTTACTCTGTCACCCTGGGTAGGGTACCATAGTGTCATAGCTCACAGTAATCTCAAACTCTTGGGCTTGAGCCATCATTTTGCCTCAGCCTTCCAAGCTGGGACTACAGGCAGGCACCACTACACCTGGCTAGTTTTTCAGTTTTTAGTAGAGATGGGGGGTTTGTTCTTGCTTAGGCTGGTCTTGAACTTGTAAGCTCAAGCAATCTACCTGCCTCAGCCTCCCAGAGTGCTGGGATTACAGGCGTGAGCCACCATCACAACTATACAAGAATATTCTCGCAGTTCACATGAGCAGCACGTGTAAAACTCTGACTGCTGTGAACACGACACTCCGCACCTCCTACCTTCTTTGGAGCCACTGCGGTCAGCATTAGGCCCTGTGTTTGGGGTATATTTTGTATTTCTTGTTGCAGTACTTTGTTTCGTCCAGTCAAAATTATCTGTATCATCTTGGGTGAACAAACAAATATTGCCATCTTCAAATCCACAGTGAAATTCTCCTGTTAACAAATTTTGATTAAGGTAATTAATATTAATTAAATTAATACAAACATCCCCATACCTTTACAAGAAAAATTTAAAACATCACACGGCATGAACAATGCAACATTGTGATAATGGCACCGTAGCCATAATAGTGCACAAGATTATAACTAAACGTAAAACTCGCAATTTTAATGAAAAAGTATTTTCATATGTAAGTCGGTTTCATTGAATAATTAAAACCTGAACCATTTTCTTCGAAATATCTTCTGAAATTAAGGAATATAATACATGCCTGAACTGTATGTACAGGAACAATAAAAAGCCTGTTAATTGGAAAATTACCTTTATTAGTTTACATGATGTTTTAAAGATGTATACCTTGAGTTTTTAATTGTCCGTGCATGTCTACAAATGCATTCCTATATATCCATTTGCACAAATGGAAGTTGCTTAGGCAAGATAATAGCAAATTACTTTGAAAAGTAATCACTTTTCCTAATTTATGTGAATGTAGGTTTCCCAAATGCTTGACATTTACTTGAAATGGAGCAATAAAAAGACCTTATGAAGACCCTGAAGAAGGGCTGTGGTTTCCTGGACGCCTTTTACAAGCTGAGTTCAGAGCTAACAGAAGGGCAGAGAGAACCTTTTTCCACTCTCCCTGAAGTGTGGGTTGGAATATCACCTATAGGTGCCCACGGGTTTCCTACTGGGATGTACCCTACTTGAAAAACAGGTATAAATATAGAAGTTGGTAAGATCCACTAGACACATAATTAATCAATGTATATCTTTAACTGAGAAAAATTAAGTAGAGTGTATATTATTTCATTCAATCTTTTTAACAAGTATATGAAATTACAATATTCTTTACTCATAAGGCTTAATTAGGAGGAAACATTGGCTAAGGTCCAGTATTAAATAAAAAAGGCAAACACAATCCAAATTTTCTGGAATTCATAGAGATATATACATCTAAAGAACAGAGACTCCAGCTTGAGGGCCCAGTCACCCCCACTCTGCCTGCATAGGGTTAGATTGATCAGAGATCCTTGGCAGTGGCACCCTTGCTCGGGATAATATACCTGAATTAATTGAAAACAACTGGAACTTATAAAAAGAAAACAGATTAAATTTAAGGAATAAGTTTTGGGTTTTTCTTAAATTTTGTTTTCCAGATTAAAGACTTGTTCTCCCTCTGTACTTATTTATATTTTATATACCAGGAAAGTAGAATTGCAGAAAAAATAAGTTTTTAAAGAAGTCAAAATTAGTAAATTTCTAGATAAATGATATTGCATCTAAAATACTTATTAGACTCATATTTATGCCCTGGATCTTTATTAAAATGTCTTTTAGGTACAATATGTTATTTGTTTAGATACCCCCTTGCACAGCAAATCCTGTAGTACCCAACGATCCTATAAGGGTACTGCTTCATTTTAAATACTGTTTTCAGTTGTTTAACTATGCATCGTATACATGTACACACACATATCATATACACACACACACAAAGATGTCAAATACAGATGTGTAGACTAGGAATTTCAGTTTATAGATTTGTTCCCAAAATTTTTATATGGTATATAAAATTATGCATAATGAATTTTTTAAATTAAATCATAGCTGTGTACATTAATGCAATCATGGGGTACAATGTGCTGGTTTTATATACAACTTGAAATGTTTTCATCAAACTGGTTAACACAGCCTACACGGCATTTTCTTAGTTATTGTGTTAAGACATTTATATTCTACACCTAGTAAATTTCACATGTACCCTCGTAAGATGCACCATAATGAAGTTTTATAACACTCTTTAACTATAGATTTTTGTAATTTAAACTTATTTAAAACAATAAAACAATTTTGTCTTTAAAAATGAACAAGAACATTTTAAACATTGAATATTCAAGCCTCTCAATAGTAACATTAATCAGTAATATAGCTTATGAAAACTATAAAGAAGTTAGATATGCCTAAGGTTCTACATAATTTAGGTTATTTTATATGACATCATTTCTTTATACTATTGTAATTGCTACAGTAGTTGAAAATAAATACATAAGCAAAATCAAGTTCTTTATTACTTCTGAGGGCATTTATCTTTACAGTAAAGAAACCTCTTACTAAAGGAATTTTATGAAAAAGTTGGTGGGAACAATTATAAAAGCAAAACAACTCCTCAGAACCACAATAATTTTATGATTATCCAGTCGCTAAATGCAATAATTATAAATATGTGCAAAGAAGTTTATTCATAAAAAGGCTTATTAGAATAAAGCTTATTTGATAGATAATGAAAATTCATGGAGTTGTATAAACTCATTAAAAGCCAATGTACTATGACATCATCAAACGATCTCATAAACTAGGAAAGTAATAAAGTCCAGGATTTTCACAAAGATATAGAACTGAGAATTGAATAGATCTTGAATTTTTACCAGTTTTCTAATTACAAAATGATCTTGGCAAAGTTTTAGGGGCCACATAAAAATAAAGATAATTTAAATATTCTACTTTGCATAATGTCTATCTATAATTTTTCCTTATTTCTATGAATTCTTCTTGATATTGTAAAGAAAGATTCAAAACTCAGGAAAAAGAAACCTGATACCCTTTGGCCCTCTTGTATTAACCTGTCCTCTTCGGACATTCCCTAAACCTACAAAAATCTACCCTGACATTAAAGATATAAAGCTTTCATGGATTGCTATTTTAGAGTGGAGTTTTCACTGTATTTCCTCTTTTTAGTTCAAAGTTGTTTTCAAGGGATTCAGAGGTTTTCATATATGGGAATATTTTTCAGATATATACATATGTCATCTAGGACTCAGAACCTGTAATGTAAAAAAAAATGAAAATAATTTTCCAAATGTTCCAAAATTTAACAATCTCACGGAATTCATAACCTAAACCAGAACAAATACACTGAGGTTTAAAGTAGTGTTCTATGAAGAAAAATATTGATCAATTCCTTTAAACACCAACTTTGTAAACAACTTTAGTCTTTTATGAGTGGAATATAGAATTAAAATTAAAGAGATATAAAACAGCAGTAAAAATGATATGTAATTCTGCAAAAAATTATCCCACAGTTTCAGAAAGAGCAAATATTAAGCAGGTTGGGAAAATGCCTCCATCTTTACATATTTAGGAATATTTATAAATATAAATTATCAGTATTAAATGATTTATCTTTAAATAGATGTCCTTTGCAACTTAAAATTCACATTTAACAGCAATTTTACTAAATTTTTTAATGCCAATTTTACTGATGCTAGACTATGGCATTTTAATAACAACAGTTGCTAAATAATCTTTGTATATTTATACATGTGCTACTTTTCTTAATTATGGAATATAGTTCCATTTTGAAAGTGAAAATATACTTACTTAAATGAGGATTTACAGGAGCTACAAGAAAACCATAAAATAAAAACAAAACAATGTTAGTACAGCTTGAATGAATTTTATAAACAAAACTCTAATCACTGTCTCATAGTTCCTTACCAAATGTAATGTTCTTTCCCACTGTGGCCATTATACCTGCAATCCATTCATTTTGTTCTAGAGGATTGAATACAATCAAATTTGGACCTTAGCTAAAACAGCCTCAAAGTCCCAAAAAGATCAGTAAAATATATTTGTTCATTTTTCAAGGAATAGGACTGCTGACCTTTTATACCTTAACCAGTATTAAACAAAAAAGCCCAGATGTAAAAACTGAGGCTGACAGTAGGCCAACCTATAGCTGATGGTTCAGCAAGCAATCATCCAAGAGAAGTTACATTTTGTTTTTTGCTGTTATCAACTCTTAATGAGCCTAACACAATAAATATGAAAATAAAGACATGTTACATCATATCACAATATGTGTCCTAAACCAAATAGCTATTTCAGTGCCACTTGAATTACACACACACACGTACATATGCACACAAAATTTTTCGATGATAAGCCACACATTTTGTGTTTTTGTGTGTGATAATAAGTATTTGTTTCAGAAAATTCATTATGGTTTCAATACAAGTGCCAATTGATTTTTACCCAAAGAGAAATGAGTACTTTAAATTTTACTAAAACATCAACAAATATATATCTCATCTAAGAGACAAAATGATGTCTGCAAATATTGATTAGGCATTTATCACCCTGAGAGAAAATTCCATTCTGGATGAAGGAAAGTGTTACTGTGGTTCCCAAGATTACAATAAGCAGTTAATCTCCCCTGTAGAATTTTATGTTTATTTTAGTCATTTTCTTAGTATTTCCAACTAAACTAAAGAATGACAGGCAAAAATGCATAGATGTGCACAAAGTTCATATATAATGGTTACATTTCTTCACTGATGTCAGTTTTAACAAACTAAGTTTTTCCATTATTTTTGCTATTTCTACATAAGGAAGACAATTATTAATTACTACCTTAGTTATTTTTCTGCTTCTACATTGCACATAACAAATTACGAAATGAATAACTTTTCTGTTTTTCTTTTTCTTTTTCTCTTTTCTGAGACTATACATTAACCAATTCCATTGAAAATGGACTAAAAATAACAATTTCATTTTCTTGCAACATATGCGTATACTTTAATTTGAAAAATCAATTCGTAAAATTTTATTTCACGGTTAATACAAAATTATAAAAAAATTCTATGTACTACCTTTCAAAGAAGAATCTCTGAATCATAATTTACTCTGAAGGAATGGCATATCTACATATAACCTCTGACCAGAATGAATTTTAACTGAATCTTCTCCAATATTTTTCTGACCAAAATTACTATAAATAGCACAGTTAACTTTGTGAAAATTTGCAATTCCAAGTATTGCAGTGAGTCCTTTTTTTACTTACCTTACATGCATAATTTCTTATAAATGCCTGTCATAGATTAAATTATGTCCCCCCAAATATTCATGTGATGAAGCCTGATCCCCAGTGTGACTGTATTTAGAGTTAGAGTCTTTAGGGAGGTATTTAAGGTTAAATGAGGTTATAAGGGTGGGGCCCTAAACCAATAGGATTGGTGTCCTTATGAGAGGAGGGGGAGATACCAGAAACCTCTCTCTCTGTCTCTGCCAGGTGAAGACACAATGAGAAGGCAGCCGTCTGCAAGCCGGGAAGAGATCCCTTACCAGAAACCAACTGTGCTGCCTCTTTGCTCTTGGACTTCCAGACTCTATAACTGTGAGACCTAAATTGTTGTTTAGGCCACCCAGTCTATGATAATTCATCATGGCAGCCCAAGCAGACTAATACAATACCTATATACCATTAAAGTATTATTTGTCCAAATCTATGATATATGAAAATAATATATAAATGTAATATAGATAAATATATAATATATAAAATGTTGATAATTTTAATATGTATACCCAAGAACATAAAAATGTTTTATAAAACTGGGAATTGGGTGGCACCTATGGCTCAAAGGAGTAGGGCGCCAGCCCCATATGCCAGTGGTGGTGGGTTCAAACCCAGCCCTGGCGAAAAAAATGCAGAAAAAAAAAAGTTTTATAAAACTAAAAGTAAAGATCTATTTTCTACCCACATGTATTTTTCATTTTGCCTCAGAGTTTTCAATAAAAACTATTGAAATATCTCTTTTCAGGAAGGTCATAATCATCCCCTAATTTAGCAAAGAAGTAAATATCTCTGTCCTGGCAGGGCTTCTCTGAGTTCCATTCGGGATCTGTCCCTCCTGGTTTGTTTAACTGTGTAGGACACTGAAACTTTCTACGTCCTGATAGCTTAATGTTTTAAAGAAATGGATGTGAATGCATGCTTTTAAATGTCCCCCTATCAAATAGTCCATATTTTTTTTAGGGTAAGGAAGCATAAATCTTAGATAAAATGATATAGTTTATAAAACATATGAAACTAGAAAATTTAGAAAAACATATCAGACATTACCTAATGGTCTGCCAAATAGAATCATGGAGCTGATTCTAATATTCATGTCACTAAAATTGAAAATTCATATTTTAAAGAACTGCATTAAAAATATATATGAAATGACTCTTTTTTTTTTTTTTTTTTTTTTGAGGCCAAGTCACACTCTGCTGCCCTGGGTGGTACAGTGCCATGATGTCATAGCTCACAGCAACCTCAAACTCTTGGGTGTGAACAATCCTCTTGCCTCAGTCTTTTGAGTAGCAGGGACTACAGGCATGTGCCACTACGCCTGCTAGTTTTTCTATTTTTAGTAGACACAGGGGTCTTACTCTTGCTCAGGCTGGCCTTGAACTTCTGAGATCAAGAAATCCACCTGCCTTGGGCTCCCAGAGTGCCTGGATTATAGGCATGAGCCAACACTCTAATGTTTTTATATTACTTAATAGTCCACAGATATTTCAGTTTTATACATCTTAATTTTGTAATAAAAACTGAATATAGTTACAAACAATTTCAATGAGTTTTTAATACTTTCACTTTATTTTTCACTCTGACAGTATTTAGTGTTCCCTTTGAGTAGGAAACATATTCTTCATGTTGGAAACAAAGAAGAATTTCAGCTGTGAAATATCATTCTATAATCTTTGTAACTGAAGCCCTGACAATCACTGATACAAAGGAGATTGAAGCCATAAAATAAATATAAATTATTTCAGTGATTCATACAACCCTGAAAACTACAGTGAAAACTCTAGATCTAGCATTTCACATGAGAATTCTAAAATTCACACATTTTCAACGTTTAAAAGTTCAAATCCACTTGGTATATACTAAACATATTTGTCACTATTTCTCTTTGAGAATTAATTCTAGATAAAGTTTAAGATAAACTTTCAATGTTTTCACTTTTCTATACTAGTTTCAATTTTTGCTCAAACAGGAAGGATGCTTAACTAGTGAAGAAATATTTCATGCATGTAATTTATGAAGGCACATTATTCCAAACACACACAGATATTTAGACACATTTAACATTTGCAAAAGAATTGTCACGGTATCAAACAATATGACCCAGCAACTAAGAGGTCCTTTAATAATAGATAAATAAACTGTAACATATTTATGGTGTGGAATATTATTCAAAAATAAAAAGGCACAAACTATCAAGGCCCAAGAGGCATGAGAAAATCTTAAATGTGTATTGTTAAGTAAAACATGCCAATCTAAAAAGGCTACACGCTCTTGATTCCAAGGATCTGACATTTTGGAAAAAGAGAAATGATATACATTGTAAGAAAAGGTGGTTGCCAGGGCTGGAGTGGAAAGAGAGAGAGAGACAGGTCAAACAGAGGGGGGTTTCAGGGCAGTGAGACCATCCTGTATGATACTGCAGTGGTGGATAAAGAAATTATAATTTGTCAAAATCCGCGTAATTGTCCAATACAACTCACTAGCCCTAATATAAACTACTGCCTTTAGTCATTATGTATCAATACTTGTTATAACTTACAACAAATGTACCACAATAAGGTAAGATGTTATGAATAGGGGAAAGTGCATGGGGGATAAGGGGCTCTCTGTACTTTCTGCTTAATTTTCAATGAACCTAAACTGCTCTAAAATTGAAGCCCATAAGTTTCATTAAAAAAAAAAAACCATAAAAACATTTGATCGTATTTCCTAACTTCTTAGTGTTGTAAGTGTTAGTCCTTAAGAATTTGAAAAGAAAAAAATGCAAATCGATATCACTGCACAGCACGGCTGACATTAGCACATAGGTGCAGTAATGCAAGCATTGTTCTGTATGTCCAAATTCCTAGTCATATATTACAGTTTGTGATGGTTAAGGTTTGGGTTATTTCCTTTGTTTGTTTGGGGTTTGGGGGTTGATTTTTAGTCATCTGGCTGATGATTCAAAATTAATATGGAACAAAGAAGAAAAAAGAAAGAAAGAATATGCTACATTTTACTTCATATCTAAGCAAATTTGGTACAGAGCTGCAACCTAAATACTGTCTATGACTGAATATGCAAATGAAGAATTTTGAATAAAAGGCTACTCACCACTATATTTGATCACACGGATTGTTGAATCCCCTTCCCCAAATTTGGTGAGAGGAGTCAGTCGGACTTCATAAGCTTCTGGTTTAATTAGCTCGGTCAAGTTATATGTAATTAGTTCTCCCTTTTGAATATTCCCATTTATTTTAATTTCCTGTTCCCACCATCGCTGTTGTCCAGCCTGAAATCAAAACAATTATATTATAACGTTCCCAGGATTTTCTTCAGAAGTGCTTATTGTGTTACAAGAAAATGGCAAACCAAATTCTGAAATGCAATTAAATTAGAATATATTTTATATTATGTGAATACATTGTATTGAAGTTCAAGTTGCTATAATGAGTAACACATTTTGCAGATGTTTTCAAGCATATGTTTGCAGATAAGTGCCACATTATCAGGGGTTGATTAAACCAATTTAATATGTATGTATGTTGTATGTTATCCAATATTAAAAAGGAATCTGAAAGTTCAAATGTGAGTCTGATCTGGAGGCCTGGGAGATGTAATTTTACTTCTTACTTAACATTTTAATAGCCTATGAATACCTATAGTTTGTTTATCATGTTAATAAACATATGAATTAGAGATACAACAGTTGCCAGGATGGATTCTAGGCATTAAGGGTATAAAATAAAGAAGACTTAATTCTTGACTGTTTCGAGTCTGGCGAAAAGAGAGGCAATAAATAATAAAATAACTACATATCAATATACAATGATTTTAAGTAGTTATGTGTTCAATGAAGAAAAATAAAAAATGACAAAGGGATTAGGAGGAATGGTAGAGAGGTAGATGGAGGGGGACTGTTTCATCAGAGGACAGCTCCCGAAAGAAGGATGCTGGGAAGTTAACTAAGATGAGGGCTGGGTTTTTGCCATTGGACGTGGCAAGATGGACTTGATAGTGACCTTGAGATAAATGCTATCAGTGGTATAATGAAGAGGAAAACCTGATTGTAACAAGTTAGAAGAAGAAGGGGTTTCATAATACCTCCCACAGTGTAAAAGAGTTTTACAATACTTGTCATGCTAAAAAACACAACACTCAGACAATCTGACAGAACAGTTACACAGAATATTCAGGAAACAAGTTATTCTGTTTGTATATAAAATCTATAGGGAATTTAAAAGAAGAAGAAAAAATATCTCTCCATCTAATTTTATTTAATTTAAACTAAAAAGATTATGGACAGCACAACAGAGAAAAAATACATATATACAAACCAGCTCATCAAGTTTTAATACCCATATTTCATCCAGTGTGGTTCATCCAGTACAGATGGAGGAGCTGTCTAGCATTATGACGCCTGTTAATATATAGAATGTCCTTAAAGCCACCATACATTAGAAAATGGGAGATTGAAGCCAAATGTGCCATTATTTATGAAATATTCACTGCAAAGTTTTACAAGAAGGTAATCAAATAGAGAGATTACTTTGTAATGTTCTGTAGAATTGTGTAAATAAAGGTACAATTTAGCTACAGTTTCCCATTATCACTATGTACGGCAAGTTTCAAGACACCCAGTAATTGGCTGGTAAAAGAAGAAGAAAGATATTTCTAGTAAACGGGAGAAAATTTGGGAAAACTTCAACTTCTATTTGTACTAAAACTATTAGGAAGCTGGTAAGAAGGAACTTGATTAATCCTGATAAGTGAGATACAACCAAAATCTAGAGGCTGCTTCATTAATAATGCTTATATATTAGAATTATTTCATTTAGAATCAAAAATGAGAAAATAATGCTCAATATTATTTATTCAAAGTTGTAACAATAAAGTATAAAATATATGGGAAAACAATAAATCTGTAGGGCTCTCTACAGAGGGGTCTCTTCTTCCCTCCACTCAAGTGCATATATTTTTTTTTTCTCACGGATGAGTCAAGGTTTATTGTAGAGTCTCTTGAATGTCCTTTACTAGTGTTTTGATGTTTTCATCATTAAACTTATGCATTTAATTTATTAAATTTATTAATCAGTAGTAGCCCATACATTTGTGGGCTATTATGACTTGGTTATATTTTAGCTATTTTGCTGTTTATGTTATATAATTGTGGTGGGTTTTTGCATTTCCTTATGCCCCACCATATTTACACGCACATATCTATCTGTATATATAATGCATGTGCACTCTATTTATATTTACGTATATAGTAAGCATTTAATATGCCCTATAATATGTGTCTGATAGTATTTCCCATATCTGAAATCTATGGTATCCTTGCTTCTAGTTCTTGTTTCTTTGTATTTTCTTGGTTTTTTTTGACTGTGTGCTTTTCATGTCGCTTACAATTCTATTACTGGGGGGTTCTATGAGACCTAGAACAAAGATGTATTCCTTTAGAGACACACCTTCATGTCAGACGGGCTCTTAAGGCATCCACAGTATGGCCACTTCTACTTGGATTATCACAGATTAAGTCAAAATGATCCCTTGTTCTGGCTGGCCTTGGATTTTCATTGCTGTCTGCCTCAACACTGCCATGCTTTTAAGAATCAAAGTTCAAGTCTATCTGGGTTGGCAAACAGCTATGGGCAGTAAAAGTTTAGGTTAACAATTCATTTATCCCTTTGGATTGCCGTTTTCCCTTGGAGATTTACCTGGCAATCATTCTCTCTCTCTCTTTCTCTATGTACACAAACACATCTATACTACATGCACGTGCACTTGCTTACATGTACACATGCCATACATGTATATGCATGGACACAGAGGCGTATATAGGTCATACATTTATATATTTGTTTTCCATAGATGAATTAATTCTGATTATATAGCCTATACTACTACACTTCTGGAAATGGAAATCTCAAATGGGCGCACTGTTAGTACAGTCCTAACAAGTGACAAATCAGATAAACAGAATGAGACAGAAAACCCATGTACAAATCTGTGGAGTTGTCCACATAGAAGAAAGGAATAGACTACTCAATTATGCATAGACGTCTTTTACCTCTGCTCCAGGTTGTACATATGGGGAAGAATGAACTGGATCCTTATCTAACATCTTATACAGAAAAATCAGCAGGATGAAAGACTTAAATTTAAAAGGAAAAATTTAAACCATTTAGAAAAAATAGAGAAGAATTTCATTGTGACCTCAAGTAATACGGTGCTTGTTAAAACAGAACAGAAAAGGTTGACTCATGCAAGAAAGGACTGACAAATTAGTCCATCTTATATTTGAAATTAAAATTGAAGATTCAAGTGAAAAATATCTTCTCATTGGTATTCCCTATCAAACAGGCAAAATGGAAGCCAGACATTTTAGGGAGAGATTTGTAATGTGTACAATGAACTGGACTTCATTAAAAACTTTTGGAACTAAAAAAGAAAAAAAAATTTCAGTAGCAAAATGAACCAAATAAGAACCAGCATTTTATAAATGGAGAAATCAAAATAACAATTAATTACAGAAGAGTCTCAAATTGAGGAAATGGAAATTAAAACCACATTATTTTCTACCGGCAGAGAGATAAAACCTTCAGAGCAAACAATTTTAAGGTTAGGTATAAAAATAAAACACTAAGAGTCCTTATGCACGTCAGAACCAGGGGTGTGGTGTGGGAAACAGGTGAGATTTTCCACAACACCCAAGCTGACAATTTAGTGTGCAGCAGGATCAGTGATAGGAGCAGAAGGCTGAGACTCTTGGCCATCGCAGAGGATTCACGACGGGTCTACATCCTAAACTCTACTTTAGCCTTCACTGATTCCTCTTGCATCCACATTTGCACACAGGGACAGCAGAAAAGCCCGGGAGGAGGGCGCGCATTGCCTGAGTTGAGCATCACATCCGAGGGACCCTGAGCTTATCAGACCTTTTCGTAATCACCAGCATCCAAATCTGCCTGAGCATTGCCAGGAGGGCAGACATTGTTGTCACCCTGGACATCCTTTACCTCTGCTCCAGGAGATGCTACTGATACTGTGTATATTTAAAGATTGATATACAAATGGCCTTGAAAATACACAGCATAATAAAATGACAATTGGTGCCTGTGCACACTAGACATGTAGAAATGCAACTTCTTCATAAAAATGTCTTCCAAAAATATTTCCTTGAGGAGTATGCAAATTAGTATACATTTGGAGAGCAATTTGTCAATAAAAATGTTACAATGAGAACAAGCATACTCTTACAGTTGGAAACAGATGTATTCATGCCACGGATATCATCTGAGTGATCTAAAGATCCACCAAGAAGAGAGGTTGGATAAGGAAATTGTAGACTTCATAAAATGGAACGGAAGTTGTAGCCTGAAGAAGGACCCAAGAGGGTCTGGGGACTTCAACTCTAAAGTTTGGGGTTCTTTTAGATTGGCGTTTTACATACAAGTTATGACTATATGACTCTGAGAATGCTTGCAATATTTCTTTTTTTTTTTTCTAAAGAGATAATTGTAGAATAAGAGTTA
Organism: Galago senegalensis; assembly: GCA_963575145.1. Lineage (NCBI taxonomy): Eukaryota > Metazoa > Chordata > Mammalia > Primates > Galagidae > Galago > Galago senegalensis. Next base: position 82,271 of record CAUYTI010063884.1, on the reverse strand, counting down.
GAGGCAAGGACTTCTGAATTTTCTGAAACTCTTTCTCCCTTCGCTTCTCAGACAGTGCTCCTGCACCTGCAGCTCTGGCTCTCCTTCTTACTCTTTCTGCAATGTCTTTTCCTTTTCCTGAGTCCCAAATCCTGATGGCCTCTAGATAGTTTTATATTTGGTGGTGTTAATATTCTGCATTAGTGGCTCTTATGTTTAAGCATGCATGAGAGTGTCTGGGCAACCCTGTTAACTAAAATTCTTAAGTCTCGCCCACTAGTATTTATGCTTTAATGTAGTCTGTACATTTTAAAAAAGCATCTCCCCTTCCACAAGTAATTTGGACACAGTTAACCTGGGGGCTGAGCCTTGCCAAACACTTCATTGGGATTATTAGCAGCTTTTTCTACCCCTGCATCGATAACTCCCTCACTTATATCTTTAGGTTGGAAACTTAAGGGAAAAAAAAAAAAAACCAACTACATCTAGTAGACTCCTCTATATCTCAGATACTATGTGGACTGTGTTATATGTCTTCTTATATTTAATCCACAGCAAACCCTACTGAGTTGCATCTAACACTAGTTCTATTTTACAAATGAAAAAACCACAGCAGAGGAGGCTAAGATGATTCCCAGTAGGACTGCAGAATCCAGTTAAACCCAAAATGCCACTTTATCCTTTGCTTTCCCTGAATTTATTGTTCCCTAGTTGTTTCTACCAGAGCCTTTAAATATTCAGTTACATGACACTTGTTGTATTGTGGTGGTTTCTCGTTCTTTTGGTTTGTTTGTTTCTTTTGTGTACTGATTAAAAGCCAGAAATAATTTCTTATGACTCCTCATACCTACAGTGTCTGATCACTATCCATAAAGACACGATAAGATTAAACTTCAGAATCTACTGTATGTTTAACCAGACTCCACGGAGCCCAGCAGGAAAGACAAGTTGTTTCAGTGGTAACTTTACACAGTCACCGGATTTACATACGTTTGACAGAATACAAAACCTAAATCTGCAGAAAGTACTTTTCTTTCATAGATAACCCTGCATGTTAATAGCAGATACTGTGATGTTTCTATCACTTCTGGAAATTAAAAATGCTATAAAGTAATTTAATATAAATGATAATTTCGTTGACTCTTTAGATTTTACATTTTTAATGTATGAACTAAAGGCAAAGTGAAATTATTTCAAGAGATTAGATAAAAGCAGTTATAACCCACAAAAATATATACAGAACAATATGTTTTCCTATTATCTAAAGACACCCAACTTTAATCAAGGTGTACTTTTCAAGGTATCTCACCCAGGATTTGTAGAACACCCCAAAGGCTAGACTGTAAGTCTCCTATTGTTATAATGAGGGTTCTACTCAAGTAATTACAGCTGGCAGATGCATTAATGTTGTTCCTTATTATAAACTTCAGTGGACATAACTTCAGATGCATATTAAAAAAGCAATAACTTTGATTTCAAGTCTTTAATTTAAACCTATAATGAAAATATATACTTCAGCAGTTGGAGGAATAAGCAATTAAACAATTTATATTGTATCTCAGTGAGCTGTGCAAAATGTAAAAATAAAAAACTAAATGCAATGTTTGCTCACATATGCAAAAGGAGATGCAATATTGCCCATGGATTGAAGGTTGAACACAACAAAACCTTCAGAGAAGCTGGATCCACACCGCCCTGCAGGTGAGAGCCCCAGATCATAGGTCAGAGAAGCTGGAGTCCAACCGCCTGCAGGTGAGAGCCCCAGATCATACGTCAGAGAAGCTGGGGTCCACACCACCCTGCAGGTGAGAGCCCCAGATCATAAGTCAGGGAAGCCGGGGTCCACACCGCCCTGCAGGTGAGAGCCCCAGATCGTAAGTCAGGGAAGCTGGGGTTCACACCACCCTGCAGGTGAGAGCCCCAGATCGTAGGTCAGAGAAGCTGGTGTCCAACCACCCACAGGTGAGAGCCCCAGCTCGTAGGTCAGAGAAGCTGGGGTCCACATCGTCCTGCAGGTGAGAGCCCCCGATCGTACGTCAGGGAAGCTGGAGTCCAACCGCCTGCAGGTGAGAGCCCCAGATCATACGTCAGAGAAGCCGGAGTCCACACCACCCTGCAGGTGAGAGAGCCAGATCATAAGTCAGGGAAGCCAGGTCCACACTGCCCTGCAGGTGAGAGCCCCAGATCGTAAGTCAGGGAAGCTGGGGTCCACACCACCCTGCAGGTGAGAGCCCCAGATCATAGGTCAGAGAAGCTGGGGTCCACATCATCCTGCAGGTGAGAGCCCCAGATCGTAGGTCAGAGAAGCTGGTGTCCAACCGCCCACAGGTGAAAGCCCCAGATCGTAGGTCAGAGAAGCTGGGGTCCACATCATCCTGCAGGTGAGAGCCCCAGATCGTACGTCAGGGAAGCTGGGGTCCACATTGTCCTGCAGGTGAGAGCCCCAGATCGTTCGTCAGAGAAGCTCAGGTCCACACCACCCTGCAGGTGAGAGCCCCAGATCATACGTCAGGGAAGCTGGGGTCCAACTGCCCTGCAGGTGAGAACCCCAGATCATATGTCAGAGAAGCTGGGGTCCACACCGTCCTGGAGGTGAGAGCCCCAGATCGTAAGTCAGGGAAGCTGGGGTCCACATCGTCCTGCAGGTAGGAGCCCTGGATTGTACAGATAGCATGCAGATATGAAAACAGCCGTTAAACTGTATTTTTTCATGTCAATTAAAACAATCCACTTAATTTTACCTTTTACTAAGAGATATTTTCCTTTCACATGATCCCCTAAAGTGAGGCTTTTTTATTAAAATCTGTTGCTTGTTATTTTTACGACAAAGGATAATTAAAAGGCTATTGCTGAGATGGTCTCAGGGGGAAAAACCATATTAGTTTTTTTCTCTCAATTTTAAAAAGAACAAAATTAGTTCCTTTAATCAGAAGCCTGCAACAGACTCTGAAATGTGAAGAGAAATAACTCAGCAGCCATCTCCACCCCCCATTTATCTGGACTGTGAAACTTTTTCAGCATTGTAACGAGTTCCTTCCAAAAGTATTGGATAAGCTAGAGACTGAGGGGCAGAGGGAGCACACTAATGGAATGAGGGCATGTACACATGTTAGTTCATTTATTTTGATGTAACTCTTCAAGAGAGACCTTGATATACCCATTGTTTAGAAACTGCTATTCATATTGACCAGCCACATTGCTAGTAAAAAAAATACGTGACATAAAACTTCCGGATGTAACAGACCCTCAATCATATGCTTGGATAATTATCCCACAGTATATGAACTTGCTAAAATTATATTTTTACGGATTAAGATCAAATTGCCTTGTAGTCCCAAATAAAAGATGACATAGATTTTAAGAAGCATCATTGTTAAATAACACTTTTTAGTGGTATGGAGATAATAAATGACATGGCATTAAATATACTTCATTTCTATTTTCTACTAACTAATGATAGCATACAGGTATCTAAATAATTACATACCTTTTCTTCTTTAATTACCACAAACCTGAATGTTATCTTCAAATTCAGTATGAATTCTTATGAATGAAAGGTCCTTTTTGTATGATGAAACGCTTATCATACTTTACTCATGATATTAATACCCTTAGAAAATACAGTGTATTTTAAAATAATATATACAGATATTTATTATTTCCTTCTGCCATTGTTCTTTGGAGGGTTTTATTATTTCTCTTAATTCAGTTACATATAAATTAAAGTGAAGTAGCTTTCCTTGAAAGCGCCTGGCATAGTAGGGGAAGAGATGCTTGTTGCCTCAACTCAGACAACTTCATCTGGTCTTCCCAGTTTTATTCTAGCATTTTGCATCTTCTGTGTGTATGTGTTCTATTTTAGAATCTTGCAGCTATTTTTTATGTTCATGGAATGGCCTTGGCCCTTAGTCGATACTACTAATTCAGTGTGTATCTTTCTTAGGCAAATAACAAGTCCTTTAGGTGTCACAGCATTACGTTTGCTCTTTTCTTGGGGTAAATTCTGACAGCACTGCAGTGAAGTATAAATCTGAAAATATGACATATCAGTCAGTCTGCCCTACCCTCAGTGATCATAGAAATAGAAAATCTAGAAATAGAAGAAATAGAAGAAAAATAAAGCATAAAACTTTCTACATATGTTAAGGGTGAGATGACAAAGTTAAAAATGTAGTTCTAGAAAAATTTAGACTGATGCTAGAACAGAACATAAGCAGGTTTATAGCATCCTGAAAAAAAATTAATGTTTTGACAACAGCTAAAAGTCAAGTGAAGAGGTTGAAAACAGAGACTAGTCAGAGGCTCCTCTTCATGAAATTATGAAAGAGAACTTTCCAGACATGCCAAGAGATTCTGAAATTCAGATAGCAGATAGTTTCAGGACCCCAGCACGACTCAAACATTATAAGACATCCACCAGGAACATCATAATTAACTTCACTAAAGTTAATATGAAAGAGAAAATTCTGAAAGCAGCTAGACATAAGAAAACCTACAAGGGGAAGAGTATTAGAATGACTGCAGATCTTTCTGCTGAAACCTTTCAGGCTAGAAGAGGGTGGTCATTGACTTATAATCTCCTAAAACAAAATAACTTTCAACCCAGGATCCTGTATCCAGCTAAACTGAGTTTCATTTATGATGGAGAAATTAATGACATTCACATGTTGAAGAAATTTGCTATAACTAAACTAGCCATCCAGGATATTCTCAGACCTATCCTCCATAATGACCAGTACAATCCTCCACTACATAAGTAAATTCATGCAGAAAATTTTGATCAAATTCCAACTTCCACAGTGAAAAAAGGATTAAAGATGTCCACTGGACTTTCAAAAAACTTGATACCCAAAATTATACCAGGTTTATCAATATTGTCAATCAATGTGAATGGCTTAAATTACCCTCTAAAGAGGCACAGGCTGGCTGACTGGATACAAAAACTCAGGCCAGATATCTGTTGCATACAAGAAATCCCATCTTACCCTAAAAGACAAATATAGACTCAGGGTGAAGGGATGGTCATCTATATTCCAGGCAAATGGAAAGCAGAAAAAAGCAGGTGTTGCAATTTTATTCACAGATACAATAGGCTTTAAATCAACAAAAGTAAGCAAGGATAAAGATGGACACTTTATATTTGTTAAAGGTAATACTCAATATGATGAGATTTCAATCATCAATATTTATGCACCCAACCAGAATGCACCTCAAAATGTATTAAAAGACCTAAGACTGAAGACATAAAAGCCCAAGAAGAAAACATAGGGGAAAAATCCTTGATTATGGTCTCGGCAAGAATTTGGGGTTATCTCACTAAAAGCACAGTCAACAAAATTAAAAAGTGAGACTACATCATATTCAAAGCTTCTGTACATCAAAGGAATCAATTAACAAAATGGAAAGGCAGTCAATGGATTAGGAAAAATATTTAAGGGTGATACATCAGATAAGGGATTAATTTCAAACTATATAATGGACTTATCCAAAGTCCAAATAATCTGAAAAAAAGTGGGCCAAGGGCTACATAGACATTTCTCCAAAGAGGAAATAACGTGTCCAGCAGGTGTATGAAAAGGTGCTCAGCATCACAAATCACTGGGAAAATGCAAATCAAATCCTCAATCAGCTATCTCTGCCTATCTGTCAGTACAGCTGTTACTAAAAAGATAAGAGATCAAAAGTGTGGGCAAATGTGTGGAGATAAAGTCATCCTCTGTGGTATTAGAATGCAGATGAGCACAGCCATTTTGAAAAACAACATGGAAATTCTTAAAGAAGTTAAAAATAGAACCACCATATGACCCAGAAATCCTTTCTCTAGGATTACACCCAAAGAAATCTTCTACCTCACAAAGACATCTGAATATCCATGTGCACTGAATTGTTCAGTTGGCTGAGATATGGAAGCAGCGTAAATGCCTATCAGTGGATGAATGAAGGAATAGAATATTATACAGCTTTAAAAAGGAGACCCTGCTGTTGCAACAATGGAGACGGGCCTAGAAGATGTTATGGCAGGTGAAGTACAGATACAGAAAGAAAGATCCCGTGTGATCTCACTTCTATATAGAATATAAAACAAACAAACAAAAATAAAACTCAAATTCATAGAAACAGAGCAAGGTTATCAGGGGTGAAAAGAGTGAGGAGAATGGGGAAATGGAGGCCAAAGTCTGCAAAGTTTCAGTTACGTAAGGTAAATAAGCCTAGAGATCACAAATTCAACCAGGACTCTAGTTTTCTATACAAGGATTTTTTGAAAGACAAGATTGCAGTAGGAGCTGGGTACACACGTATGGACCTGTGTGAGATGATGGATACAGCTTTGTGACCAGTGGTAGGGATCATTTCACTGTAGATCATGTGCACCTTAAATATATATAATAATGAAGAGAGATTAAACAGGCACTAACAGCACATTCACATTTTAATATTATACTTAACCTTCTAGGAACAAATTGACAACTATATGTTTCTTTACATAGGAAGTAAGAAATTAATTAATTAAAATTTCTCTTCAGTGTTTTTTGTACAAATTGCACTGTCAGACTCCCATCAATTCACTCTAATTCCAGCCCATAGGGAACCTAAATCAGACGTTTATAATGACACATGGCTATTTCCTAATTTGTGTTAGACTTGTATGTAATAGAGCCCTCAAAGTCCACCAGCAGACATCAGAAAGGCAAATTGGATAGCAGTGCCTTTAATTCCTCTTCCACAATGCATGGAATTGTACTTTGCAGTGATAGTTGGGAATGTGCCACAGAAGCATTTTTGTTTACTAAAAAAACCCAAAATGTAATAGTTATCAAATTTTCAGAAGCCATTAGTGCCAAGCATTTTGCTAAATATTTTATATATGTTTTAATTTGATTCTTATGAAGAATCCATTGAGGTTACTATTATTATTATTTCTCCAGTTGGGAAAATAGATACACAAATAAACTATCTCAGGTCATTCAGTTGGTAAGACACAGAAGATGAGATAGAACTCAATATTGTCCAATTTCAAGGCTGTCCTCTTAATAGGAATTTTCCAGCTCCTATTATTACATGTGTTGCTTCCACCAGTTCTCCTGAGCAATGTGCATGTTATTCCCATTCCCTTAGAAACATTATAAAGGAATTATTTTTCATAATGTGTAAGTCCTAATTATGTTGAACTGAATTACATAGCAATGAGTGATAGACTATGATAACGGATCTGTCTTCAGGTAAAGGATTAGACACACAAAAAAAGAGTTTAGCTTTGTGAGACCTGGCAGTTTAAGTTAATTCAGACTCTGCATTGGAATTTTGTTTCCAGAATCCCTGGATGTGTGCTGTGGCTGTGCTGAGTTTGTACTCATAACTTTCATATAAATCATTAAACGACAGGGTATTTCTTATTGCCTCAGGAAGGAATTCGTGTGTATTAGTGACATGTCCCCACCACCATTTTTATTACTTCCATTTGTTAAAACAAAGCAACATTGAAAGCCACCCATGAGACCATGAAGAACAGTCAAAAACAAAATCGTTCTTCAGCAGGTTCTGACAAATTACTGTGGAATCAGACCTTGTTACCTAACAAGTTTGGCAGTAACACAGTCTAATTATTTTCTTGTCCTGCTTGGATGAGCAGGTGAAAGGACACCTCAACCTAAAGATTAATTTGTCATAGATTTCAACCCTGACAAACTGGAATTAAGCACCTCAGTCAGCATCTTTTTTCATAAATTAGTTTTCTGGGGAGTACTAACAGATGTTCCAGGAAGAAGTAGGAGAGTAACATTCAGGTTGTTTGCGGTTTGTGCATTTAGAGTTTTTAGTTTTTATTCAGTCCATAACTGCTTTCTTCAATTAACTTGAACAACTTGATGTATTTCTTTACATCTATGGGATACTTTGCTATTGCTGTGCTTACCTGGATTTACTACTAATGGACTTCTATTTTGATTCTGCAAATGTCACCTCTCCCTTCCACAGCTCATGGACAGCGTTCTCCAATAATCTTCCAGCTAAGGTTCTTGCTTCTGCTAACTTCTGATTACTATCCCTCCTACACATGGCCGCTGGAGTCGTTCAATCTTATTCTCCTGCTCTGATTATCTGAGTGATCACTCTTTTTATATTATTTATATTGTTAGCTAATATTATTGAATGCCTGCTATAAACTCTGATGAATTATTTACGTTAACTTAGTTGAAATTTATAATGTCACTACAAATATTTTTGACTATTTTAGGCTGACTCCACTTAAACGAATATCCATTTGTGTATCAATTTGATAATCGTAGGCAAAAATCTCACGTTAATATATTTCTAAAGATGTTATATAGAAAAGAATACTAATACATAAATTTAATTGTATTCATACACTGTAGCTTTAATTCAGGTATTTACAGTGACAAAACTTTTTTTTTTTTATTGAATGGTAACTATGTACATTAATGCACGTCTGGAGTACAGTGTGGGGTTTACACATGCAATCTGAAATACTTCCATCAAACTGGTCGACAAAACTTTAATCATCAAAGTGTTCTAAAACTACAGAATCAAAAGAAAAAGGTTAAAAACATCAGTACTTGCAAAAATGTTAGAGATTAGTATCACTGATTACATTTTTGACCAGAATGTCAGTAAGATTCTCTTCTCCCAGAAACCATTGCAGGACTTTGACTTATAATTTAATCATTCATTCCAAATCATTTTAGCTTATGTTGTCCTGATAAACTAAAGAGAAAATCAGGCAGAGGAAGATCTTTTTAGATTAGTCAGCGTTAAAATTTGGAGTGGGAAGGAGAGCAGATTAGAGCATGAGAATTACATAGAACTGTTCAAACACGGTTGAACACATTTTGATCTCTGCATACATTTTCTTTTGAGTCTTGTAGAATTTAGAATTTAAAATTACCTGAAATATAAACTCTTATTTTTTATTGATTATTGTGCACAAGGAGATGCAGTAACTTCTTAATGAATAAAAAGAATAATGTATCAGGAAATGCTATCGCCTAATCCCTTCTGAATGTACTTGCTCTTTAGCAAGAAAACAAAATTTTAGTGGTGCTCCCTTTAAAGGAGGTGTGCTCATATGGCCCAGTCCTGCAGCTATAAACGGAAGCTCCAACGTGATATCCATTTTTATCTATATATGAAATCTGTATTTTGTATTTCTGTTATTGCCTACTAACCTGTTTTATTTGTATTTATTAAGGGTCACATATATAATAAATGACCTAATACAGGGTGGGGACAAGGGAACAAGGGAGCGGGGGAGGGCAGGAGGGAGGAGGTTGGGAGGTGTCACAGTGCATGACACACCTCTTGGGGGGCAGGACACAATTATAAGAGGGAATTTACAAACGCAATCAGGGTACCTAATTCTTTGTACCCTCAATGAATCCCAAACAATACTAAAAAAAGGGTTAAATCTAATATCGCTGTCCTCTGAAGTTGCCCATGCTTGAATATTATTGACCTTGATATAATCGTCAAATCCGTAATCTATATTTCTGTCAGCATCCAGAAACATGTTTTAATCATTAAAGAATTCTTAAAGCACTGCTTTAGATTATAAACAGAGAAGCAAGTAATGATTTATGCAAAAGTATATATTAAGGTCACTTGATATTCTGAAATTGCCTTTCAAATGGGAAATATACACAATATTCTATCTTAACAGGAAATGTTGTTCAATATCATGGATCGATTCAATCTATTAGGACCCTATTACTCAAGTAAGTGAGACGGAGTCTTTGTTCTTCCTAGAGGTTAATAAAGTCTAATTTAGTACCTGTCTCACTGAGTTGTTGTAAGGATTAAGAGTTAAGGCACACAAAGCACTTAAAACTGTTTAATGTAAGGTGAGCATTTTGTAAGTGTTAGCTCATATGATAATAACACCTTCTATTCCTCTTATTATTAAGACTACTATTACTGGGGTGGGGGGCTCTGGTATGAAATATAGTGAGAGATTAATTAACACTCAAAAATGTAATAAGCTGGAATGGATAACATGAACCATGAGGGGATCTAAGATAGCTTGGTAATTATAATGCCCTTTATCCAGCTGTGGAAATCAGATAATTTACTAAATAAATGAAAGGTAAATGCTGATGTTAAAGTAAAAAATAAAAAATGAAACCATAAAAGTATCCAAAGTACATGGTGAGAATATTTTTAGATCTTCAAGTATGGTAGGTTTTCTAAGAAAAGCAAAATTCAGAGACCATCAAATAGAAAATTCTACTGTGCAAAAATTTATGAAACGTGCACAATAAAAATAACAAATAAATGAAAATACAAATGCATCAAGGACTATTTCCAAAATCTGAGAAAATTCTTAACATACACACACATAGAGTTTGTATAATCAATAAGAAAGTATTGCAATTAAAAAAATAAAATATAAATGGAAAATGCTTTGGAGGAGGACAAATGTTTGTGTAGCTAGACACTCTGGTAGTTTCTCTGGCAAGATATTAGACTGCGTGATGGTGGTGGAGATAAATAAAGATGGAGCAATTTGAGGGATATTCAAAAGATCAAATTGACAGGAATTACTGATGAACTGGATTGGGGGAATCGAAGAGAGAAAAGTGTCAGTTAATTTTCTCTCTGGTTGGAGCAATGGGACAGATGATAGCCACTCAGTGTAATGGGGAACAGAGGAGGAAGATGAGGTTTGCGGTAGAATAGGGGAGGATTTAGAAATGTTAAGATGGAGAGGTCACCAAGACGTCCAAGCACAGATTTTTCAAGTGGACAGGTCTGGGGAGGTTACCCCAAAACTCTGACAGCCTCCTTCATTGACAGGTTCTCTGTACTTGACAGACAACGTAAGGTTATGGCAATCACATATTATGCAGTGAAGAAGAAAAGGAAGTCAGGGGGAAAAGATCAAATACTCTAGGCAGGGCAGGACTGCAGGACTGGATGGGAGGTGAGGGTTTGTAGAAAAATAAAGCATTTTACCACGGTCAGACAACCAATTAAGAAGAAAAGGTGCCAATCATTTTAATTAGACAGATGGCATCAACAAAATATTGGAACACGATAAAAATTTTAGCTCAGGATAAGAAAAGATAGTATTTAATTGTCCATGCTGTAGTTCTCCATAATAACAATAATAAAGCATTTATTAGGATTTTGTCCCTCCCCAAACCCAGCCATGGAGACACATAAAATAAGACAAAGGCCCTGGGGGGGAATTGCAGTCCCTAATAGAAGTGGGATCACGTCACAATCTGGAGAAAGGCTAGCAGACAGTGTTTTATTTTTTTCTCTCACATTTCTTCACTGTTGTAAGTTGATCACTACTCAGGCTTCTCCCTCTAAGGAAATAAAAATTAATCATACCAGATAACAGAGTCAGGGTGGGTAACAATAGTTCCAGGCAAATTGGCAACCTGAGTATTTTCTCTCTTCCCATCTTTTCCCCCCAAAATAATTCATATGAAAGCAACTTTCTAAAACAAAGTACGAGGAGTTTCCCTGATAGGTAGGACGGTGCATGGAGACCAGTTATCCCCAGTCTCAGCACCAAAGGCTATCCCAGAGATGAACCACAGTGCCATCCACTTGCTATCTGATTCTCAAAATCGATGCTTGGAAGGAAGTTAGGAGCTGAGCTTCAGCTTATCTCACAGATAAAAGGCGATTGACAGGGGCGAAGGAATATACACTCAGAGGAAGCTCAATCGTGATCAATAATGATAACAAAGAAAATAATCTATAACAGACGGGGACGCAATCAATATTAAATTCTTAACCCAAATGTAGGATAAGAATTTAAAATCAACATTACTATCCTTGGGGTAACTTCTGGATTACCCCAAGGATAGTAATGTTTTATTTTTTAATATTTAGCAGGAAAAACAGGTAGCTTTACAAACCTTTTAAAACCTTTGAGAAATACTGGGTATTGTGATGTTGCAATATAGAACCCACACAGGATGAACTGCAAAATGGATGTCTCTTCAGAAAAAGTTTTGAGCCAAATTCTGTCAAACAATTCTCTCATTAGGCATCAGTAGAGTGTCAGTGTCATTTAGAAACTATAAAAAATTCAGAAATATGTAAGGAAGAAATGAGAGTATCCATATACTAGATAGAAAAGAGTAAATTTAAGTAGTCAACATTTGAAAATAAGGCAGAAATTTCTAGAATTAAAAATGCTTACTATTTTTAAAAAGTGGGCAAAAGACATGTATAGACATTTCTCTGAATAAAATATAGGGATAGCAAATAAATCTATGGAAAAAATCTTCAGTATTATTGCCATTAGAGAAATACAAATTAAAGCTAAGATAACACTACAGACTTCCCAGTGGTAATACCAACCCCGATGGACATGTAGAGAGATTGGGTCATTCATACTTTTCTGGTCAGAGTCTAAGTAATGAAACCACTCTGGAAAATAGTTTGGCATTTTCTTTTAAAACTAAAAATGGACTCACTCTACCACTCAGCAAATCTGCGATTGGCCGTTTATCCCAGAGGAATGAACAGGCGGGAACTTGGATGTGAATGTTTATAGCAAGGTTATTCTTAACAGCCCAAACGTGAAGGACCCACACATATTGTAAAGGAAGAATTGAATTCTGAATTACGTATGAATCCAACATGGTGCGTCCACACTACTGAAGACTAGTCGGCCGCATGAAAAGGATGAACTATTGATACACGCACCGACTTGGATACATCTCAGGGAGATTATGCTGAGGGAAAAATGTCAATTTACAACAGGTCTGTGTTCTAGGATTCCATTTAGGCAATTTTGAAATAGGCATAATTATGGAAATGGAGAGGAAATGAGTGGTTTTGGGGGGATAACTGCAGCTATCAAGGAGGAGCAAGAGAGTGGATGGTGGTAACACCGTTGAGTGTCTGGATTGCACTGTGGTCACACAAAGCTACATGCAGGACATTAGAGTGACACAGAGACACACGTACATAAACATAAACCGCGTGTACAGTCGGGGAACGCTGATGAAACTCCACGGATCATGCCAATGCCAGTTTTGTAGTTTTGATAACACGCTGCCCGTGTTTGGGATTTTGGCTTGGAAGGGTGGAGCATTTCATAGACATTCTTTGTACTTTTCCATGTAGACGACCTGTAAATCTTTAATCATGGCAAAATAAAGTTTTTTTGAAGAAAGATTTTAAAGGCTTCATGCAAAAGAGCGTGCAAAGCATTAAAGATGATAGATACATAGGTGAGGAAAAGGCACACACAACACACACACGAACTTGTTATAGTACACTTCGAGAATATGAAAGACATACTGGGAAATGTAGCACACGGGAGTCATTCAACAACACAGGGCGGCAGCAGGAGCCCTTCCCGCTGACCTGACTCAACTGTGCTCTGAGATTTGCATCTTTTGTTATCTTTCACTCAGCATCGTTGCACTTCAACGCTGCCAACTTTTTTAAGCTAGTTGTAATCATCCCATCCTATTTTAAAAATTCTGCACATGGGGGTGTAAAATTCATAATAATTATTTAAGTAAGCACGGAAATGCAGCCATCAGGATTGAAACATTTAGGAGTCTCAGGCCCTTTTGGAGCAGGACTCCCTTTGTCTACAATAATGCCTCTGAAAACGATGTAAGTTCTTATGGCCAACAATTGGTTATGCAGATGGCTTGTCTTGTAAATTGTCAGTATTATTTATTTTTTTTTACATATCTTTCAGACATAATATGTCCTCAAAATATATGGCTTAAGTTGCATTCCAACTTGGAGAGTTTTTCCTATTTCTGTACATAATTAGGGTTATGAATGGAGTCACTAAATGTTTAGGTCCTTTCCTTTACCTCTTCACATAGTTTTTAAGAATAACTAAAAGGACAGCTGGATGTGTGAGAAGTTATTATTGCTTCATTTTACCTATTTGCTTGAGGAAACGATTAGATTCCTTTTTTTCTAGACTGAACTATAGGTCCACTTCCCAGCAATATGGTTTGAAAACTGTCTTGAAATGATAAACGTGGGGAAAATAAAGACCTGTCTTCTATTCTGTTCTTAAATTTTCAATCATTTTGAATACAGATGAATTTTAATAATGCCAGTTTTTCTTCTATCTCTATTTTATTTCTTGCATAGCACTAATTGTTTCCTAAAATTATTCCGTATAATTTTTTTCCTGCTCTTTATCGTATTAAAAGCTCTGTGTGCTCATGGAATTTTTCTGTCTGCTTCAATGCTTAGCCCAGGTGCAGATAATGACGTATTACATCTAATTACAAAAGAGGAATCAAACAGCATTATGGCTTTTGTGAATTATTGATAGGAGCACTTGTCATAGTTTTTAAAAACAGATCATATGTATACCAGGGTATGTATTTAATTAGTTATTGATGAACTCGTTTAATCAATCATATGAGCCTCTCTGAATTCTTTGCAAATTTATCATTATTTAATCCTAGCCACTACACCATCAGAGAGCTACTTTCTTTAAAATGAATTTAATTAATCAATTAAAAATTAATTAAATTTTTGCTATTATTCTTTTAGACTGCTAGAAGTAAACTTAAAAAGTAGATGTTTCTGAGGCTATATTTTCAGCGGAAAGGCAAATGGTAATAGCAATATATTCAATCAGATATTACTGAGCAGAAAGGGCAGTTAGTAACTGGAGCTTTTCCCCAGTGTTGGGTTCTTTTATCTCCTGCAGGCACCTGCAGTGTTGCACTTGTTTGCCCTGTTGACCTCAGATCAAGTCGGGGAACTTACTTGGGTGATGAAAATACGAGTGGAAGTGATGTGTGTCCCTTCAAGTGGAAGATTTAAGCGCTAGCTCGATTTAAGTGCGTGCTCCAACATGCTCCCTCCAGAATACAGTTGATACTGCAAAGATCATTTTGTATCAATACAGGGAAGCACTTAATCTAGTTTACCACTGTCTATGGGATACTATGACACCTTCTAAGAGGAGGAAAGGATAATGCCAAAATTATGGACGAGATAAAGTAAAAGAAAAAATGTGACTTTCAAAGAGAAACTATTCTTACAAATTCTTCCAAGTTTTTTTTTCTTTCAATTTAGGACCAAATGTCACAGTTGCTTATACCATAGCATAGGCAAAATTAGCTTCTTTAAGCAAAGAAGTTGCTCACTAACAATAAAAATTACTTCTGAAATTTTTATTGTGTAATTTTGCTAAGACAAGGATCTCTGAAGGATTTCAACTTAAGATCCTTAGAGTATAAAACAAACCAACTGCATGGATATATATTAGGACCTTACAGTTATTTTTATATTATAGCATGAGTTTCTTTCACACTGTGCTTTTAAATGTTCTCATTTTACATTTTCTTGAAAATATTCCATTGAACATATGCATAGCATCCCTCTCCAAAGTTCATTTCTTTTTATTATATAAACAATCATCCTCAAGCATATATTCTTAGCTTATAGAAATAAGACAAATATTGGATGTTTTGACATAGATTTTTTAAAGACAATAAACACACAAGTAGTGAAAACTGTCTCCAGCCCTGCCTTTTTGTTCTCTCCCTTCCCCCAAATTCCATTCACCCATGAAATCCTCCATATTTTGAAGTATACACTATTTCCCTGTGGTCCCCAATGCAGTATCATGGATTCAGGTTACTTTCTTCCATTTGAAACAGACAACAGCTTTGCTCTCTGCTTCTCCTCTGTTACGGTAATTTTGTGCTGCTTTAGTGATTATGTGACTCCCCCACCGACTGTGAGTGTCTCCCCACTTCTCAAGGTAAAGTTCCACATCTTTGGAACAGTTCATATGTCCCTTCATGATCTTTGTCCCTCCTATCTCCAGCTTTTTCTCTTTCCTTGTCTCTTGAGCCGTGGTCCAGGTGTACTCTAATATTTTTAGTTCATTAGATTCCCCTTGCTGCCCGTGGGACTCCATCTGTGTCCCTTGATCTCTGTAACCTCTGCTCATCCCTTCGAGAGCAGATTGCTATTTCGTCCTCTGCCAGATCCCTGACCTCCCGAGGTTATCTGAGAGTCCTCTGCGATGTTTCCCCACACCTTCTATCCACACTGACTGTGATACCCAGTACACTATTATAGAACGGAAGGGCCTGCCTGGAATGGTCTCTCTCCTCATATGTTTTAAACTCTCTACGAACAAGTCCTCCTCCCAGTCACCACCCCAAACCCTTTATCCACTTAAGTGTTTGGCAGAGTCCTTGACATAATCTGAGTTCAGTACATATTTCGCTGATTACACAAATGAATTCTTATTCATTTCTTTATAAATTGACACCAAATACAGAATATACAATTAAGCATTCATTTAAAATAAAGCGTAATCTCATAGTCTAGTCTTTTTCATTTCCACCAAGCAAAGCTCCTATGCTTTACTGTTATTTTTAGCTTATAATTTTATTTATCTATAGAGGTAGGGTCAAAAGCTGAATATACATATGAAGTTTTTCCTGGTAGGTCTCAGAGCTGCCCAACCAACCTCATCTCAAACCAAACCTCAGCACTTTACTTTCTGATAATTCATAAAATCAAAGAATCTTGCAGTAGTGAAGTATAGAGAATAAGACTTTTAGAATTAGATAAACAAAGATAATAATCCAGTTTTCTGGCCAGATGTGGTGGCTCATGCCTGGAATCTTGGTACTCTGGGAGGTCAGGTGGGGGGTTTGCTTAAGCTTAGGAGTTCCAGACCAGCCAGAGCAAGAGCAAGAACATATCTCTACTAAAAATAGAAAAACTAGCTGGGCATTGTGGTCAGCACCTGTAGTCCCATCTACAAGTGAGGCTGAGGTAGGAGGATTTCTTGAACCCAGGAGTTTGAGGTTGCTGTAAGCTGTGATGCCACAGCACTCTAGCCTGGGTAACAGAGTGAGGCTGCCTCAGAAGATAAAAATATAACCTCCCAATGACCTCACTCTGCAAAACATGAGTATCTAGGTTAATTTTTGTAAGACTTTTTTCTTACCTGAACAAGAGCAATAATATCAATTTCACAGTTTTTGGTATTGAATATCACATTAGAATATTTTCCAAAATTTTAATTTTATTTCTTTCCAAACCAAATAATTGTTTTAATTTTTCCTCATGTAACATTGGAAGAAAAGGAAAAACCGAGATGTTAATATTGTACCATAATTGAATGATTCATAAAATAAAAAAAGAATGAGGAAAATAGATCCAGAAACAGAAAAATCTTATACAAAATCTACACATTATGGGTGGGAATGCAGATTTATCTTCAAATGTAGACAATATTAAAGGAATAAAAATATAGTATTTAACTATGTGAACACACATATAATAATATACAATTTACATTAACATACTAATAATAGCTGAAGTTGATATCAAAAAATGGTAAAATTTTCAACATTTAAAAACTACGAATTTTTAAAACTATGATATCTCTTGTTAAATGAAGAAGAAAAAGGTGATGGAATAGGCAGAAGGTTCAAATGGCATTCATCTGAATTACATTTCTCAGCTTGGGTTCAAATCCCATCTGCATCTTGGACTTAACTCTATGATCTTGAGTGAGTTACTGAACCTCTTGGTTTCCTCATTTCATAGGTAAGATCGAACTAGTAAGAGTACCTGTTTCATTGCGCTGTTTTAATAATTACTTAAGGCACCATCTATAATCACCTATAATAGTGTCAGGCTGTATAACATATAGGCAATGCCTCATGATAGTCCAAATACGACCTTTAAATTTCTACTCAACTTCTTGCTTCTTTAAGAAATCGTTTCTCAAACCCTGAGGAACAAACACTAGAGCAACTTAAACACTTTGTGATCCTCTGCATTGCTCCTTTGAACTGTTTAAAATGGAGAACACAAGCTTGGAAGACACAGCAATGCACTATCAGGTAGTTGTAGGGCAACAGTTACTGTGATATTTTATTGAAATCTCTCATGTCAGATATTTAGTATTCCAGGGTAATAGTTTCAGCTATTCCGGTTAAACCCTTTAACTGTTGAAAGTTTGAAAAGTTATTGAGTTTTTGGAATAAAAATAGTGTAAATATAGAGATGATTCCAATTTCGATATAACTTAAGGAACCCAAGAAACAAACACAACTGAAAGTGATAAAGTTGAATTAATAGTAATTTATAATTTAAAATTAAAAGAAGCAATTTGAAAATGATGACCAATTCAAGACAACTCTGACAAGAATCATTCATTCTTCTTGAAATCTGAAAGAACGACCCCTCGGAAGTGGTAAGAGTGTTTTGATATCTCACGCTACTTAGTAGCCATACTCCTTAGTGGAACTCTGAATTACAGAAAAAAACTATGAAATGTAAACTTTAATTAACAACTCTCAAAAGTCATTTTTAGGACTTCATTAACAGGTTTATCATAAATAACCTTTAGGAATACATAAAAATACAAGCCTAAGGATGTGTGTCTGTACACAGTAGGTCTTCACTAATGTCAACGATAGGTTCTTGGAAACTGTGATGTTATGGAAAATGGCACATAAGCAAACCAATTTTGTAGTAGGCTAATTGGTGTAAATAATAGTTAAGTTCTTTTTTTTTTTTTTTTTTTTGAGATAGAGCCTCAAGCTGTCCCCCTGGGTAGAGTGCTGTGGCATCACAGCTCACCACAACCTCCAACTCCTAGGCTCAAGCGAGTCTCCTGCCTCAGCCTCCCAAGCCCGGCTAATTTGGTTACAGCTGTCATTGTTGTTTGGTGGGCCCGGGCTGGATTCAAACCCACCACCTTAGGTGTATGTGGCTGGCGCCTTAGCCACTAGAGCCACAGGTGCCGAGCTAATAGTTAAGTTGTAATGGTGTATTTCTGGTCACAAATACATTACCAAACTTCTAAATAATCACTTCCAATATGAAACACTGCAATAAATGTGAGCTTATATATGCAAATTGAAGAAAGAATAATAAAAACAAGTCAGATATTATTTACTCAATAATTCCAGTTCAAGGCTATAGGTGGCCAGAGCCACCCTAACAGCTCAGGGCACAAGGAGGGAACAGTACCTGGACTGGAGGCCATCCCTTCCCAGGGTACAATCACACCCACACCCTCACTCACTCGGACGGGGACCACATAGACACGCCAATTAACTCACCTCTCTGTGAGGTGAGAGGAAATCAGAGAAACCCACAGAGAGGCAGAAAGTGCAAACTCTCACAGAGCCTCTCGGTAACATTCGGTTTTTCCCTCATCAACATCAAAACAAAAGGGCCCTACACAAAGTGACATCACTTGAGGACTGTAGTACCTTGCTCAGAAGAAGTCAAGAAAATATTCGCATTAGAATTAGTTCTCAGTTCCCTAGGTAAATTTTAGGTCTTGATATTTCAGTAATCACCGATCTTGGAAATGCATCGATCCAGATGTGACAAAGGGACGCCTCTCTGGTGAGATCTCAACAGTCACCCATTACGCCCTGCAAACACCCATGTCACAAGTGCGTACTCAACACCAGGAGGCGCCATTCCCACTGCTATTTCCATATTGAGACCATATATGAACGTTAGCACATGAATGAAAAGCCAGAAAATGAAAAATGGGATCTGATCTCAGTCTCTTTATGATAGCATAATGAAATAAAGCAGTGGGTCTCAAAACAGGGCTCCAGACAGCTGCACCAGCAGCACAGGGAGGTGTCAGAAATCCAGGGGCCCTGCACAGATCAACTAAATCAGAAATTCCGGAGGTCGGGCCCATACCTGTGTTAACAAGTCTTACAGGTAATTCTGATGCACACCAGTACTATCAGACACGCGGTAAATAAAGTACAAATTGAGTCTATAAATCTGCATATAAATCTATATTCAAATAAGCAGCTTGCATAGTGTTAGAGCACACACACACACAAAGAAAGTGAGAACAGTTACAAACTCCACACCCCTAGTCCATTTCAAATTGTCATCTTTTTCTTTTTTTCAGTGAAAGTTGCTAAACAAATGACTGTTTTTCATTGAACTCTGCATGCCTACTCATCATATGTGACCCTCAGCATGTAACTGGTCTATTCAGATAATCTCTTTGATTCGGATCAAAGTCTTAGAATTCATAATAACCATCTATTGACAGTATTTAAAAGAAATAATTTAGACACTTAAGACGTGTTCTTTCATCAAAGAAATAAAGTCTTCACTTCGTTAATAAAATATTGATTTAAGTGGACGTCCAGGATAACTCGGGTCAACTTAATCATACTTGTAATCAGTCGACCTTGGGATAATTCATCTACCATCTTTTTCCCGTTATCCTCTTACCTTAATGACCCTGAGTAAAAAAAGCAACACCAGCTTGTATCTGGTATTTAAAAATTTAGGGCTTTTCCTCTTTTAAAATGTTGCTTAAAAGTACAAACAGCAACCCCCACAAGACACACACGTTTGAAATTGTCCACTCTGTGTTTTTTGCTGTAAATTCCATCTCTACTGTTTTCATATTCATGTCTCCATATTTTTTCCACCTTCAGCTCTCAGGTTTCATGCTTTTGACCTATAAATCTACATATTTAAGAGGAAATTCTCATCCAAGTCTTAGTAGCATATTCCTAACTAAGGAATTGGGGGTTGTTCTCTGCTCCCCGTCACTCAAACTTAACAAGCCCATATTTGAAAATATGAGCAGACTTCCAAACTTATTTTTATCAATATTTTAATACTCTTTCACTCCAGAAGTCTCTTTGAGGTTGCTCATTTTCCAGTACATTCAAGGGAAAGGATGATTCTAATTACTTTTCCGAAGCAGTATTGCTAAACAGAGCGAGATCTGTACAAATGCCACAGACTCAGACAAACTCTTCAGCAAATGTTAGAACTTTCCCAGGACAAGGTATCCTTACTTTACAGAGCCTTCTACATCAATTGAAGGTTTATGCCTCACCTAGACATTTCAAATTTATCATAGATTTATTCCTATTAATATATAACATTTTGAAATTAGTTTTTTCAGGAATGAAATAAATACAGGCAGTGCCCTTCATTCAGAGGATGGAGATAACTTCACTTTTACCAACTGGATTATGGTTCATTTCTTTTTCCAAACGAAATCAACCGTATACAAAATCATTTCTCTACATTCCCCACTCCCAGGGCTCCCTCTCTTATTGTTCTGTAATTGACGCCTTCCAGAACGTTCACTCAAGAGACTGAAGTGAACGACAATGAACATGAGTTTTGTCCTTTTTCAAAACTGTTCCTCAAAAGTAAATCAAGATTCAAGGTCTGCCCATTTCAACAGTTTCTTAATTCAATTTCATTTCCCCTCCCCTGACACTACTGTAACCATTAGCACACATCTTAAACTGGGGCCTAACGGTGGTCTCAGTCTCTATTGCAATCAATACACACTGTGTGGCATTATCATATTAATCTATAGATGATATCATTTTATTCATGATTTAAGACGATACAAGCAATTC
This sequence comes from Galago senegalensis, assembly GCA_963575145.1. Taxonomy (NCBI): domain Eukaryota; kingdom Metazoa; phylum Chordata; class Mammalia; order Primates; family Galagidae; genus Galago; species Galago senegalensis. The sequence continues at coordinate 60,906 of CAUYTI010063884.1, read as the reverse complement.
AAATCATCTACCAAATCTCCATCTCTTTCCCTGAACTGGCATGACATGCCTCATTTCAAATGATTTTTGAAAACAGTCCTCTCAATAAAATCTGTCCAACTGTTTTAAATCAAGGACAGATTTTAAACTGCACATGAACTTTAGGGCCACCTTGCATATTATTCCCATTTTACTTGTATCTTATCCGACCTCTCTTCTTCAGCGTCTGTACATGGTAACATAGTATTTAGCCTTTAATGAGCAAAAATAAGCGATGAATTCTGAAATGTTTCAACTGGAAGGAGAAAGAAGTAATTTCTCAGACATTCCAGTCACATCTACAAAGATCAAAATTCAATTTATGATAAATTTATCTAATAATCAGTTGTATCAAAAATATACATTTTGATTCCTGAGTTTTAAATATTGTTAGTGGTTACAGTTTAAGAAAAAAGTTTTAAGGATAAACTTATAAAACTAACAAAGTATTCATCTTAGGGACTGTGTCTTTAGCCCATTACCTGCCAGCATTACCTACTTCCAAACCTGTTTCTGTAAAACTATGTATATATTTCTATTATAGCATTGATTTTAATAAGGCGTTATAGCACTTATTTTAATAAGGCACTACTTCTTTATTTTGTAAGCCTTGGTTTTTATTATTATGATTAATTTACACCAATTTTTATTACCAATAGGTATGATAATTCTAAGCCTTTCAATACATCACAATTAAGTATGACTGAAACAGGGCATTTTATTCAGTAAAATCTCTTGAGTTAAAAAGTCATACTCATTGCGGATATTTATGGCAGAATATAGAATGGAAATTTTGCAACAATCTAAAATCCTTTATTATTTAAAACCGTAATCACATATGTTTCAAATGGAGTCAAATGATGTTTATATTGTTTGGTATATTCAGATAGTTTGGAAAGTTTTGCTCGTTCCTTAATTCTTTAGATACCAGGAAAGTAGAGATTCAAATGACCTTTTTCTCTTTCCTGTTAAGCAACAAATGAAGCAAATGATTGGAGGCTCGTAGCTGCAAAGAGATTAAACAATTGCTTAGCTGAGCCTAAAGCATGTAACTTTAGGACATGAAGATTTTAAGAAAACTTTTCCTACAAATTAATTTTTTAGCTTCTCATGATGCCTTGTATTTGTTCTCTTTTTAACTTACCTAAAGCAGCAATTCCAGAATTTCAAAAAGAATTTTTTTTTGGATACTCTGGAGCATTTTATAGGAAAAATGTGTAATACTGCAATTTGGAGGCAATGTCCCTAATCATATTTAAATGCAGATATACAGTTTAATCAAAAGAGTCAGCTAATGGTATCTTAACGCTGAAAGGAATGCAGATTGTTTGCCAGCCCCATCAGGCTGTGGTTTAACAGCACAGCAATGATTCTATCATCTTATTAAATTTAGGAATAGGTCATCAGGTTTTAAAGGTTTCTGGATTAAATACAAAGCAGGGTCTTTAGAAATGAATTTGCCACTAATCTTAAATAATCTAACTTGTTTTTCAGACTCCATCAAATACAAAATACCTGTAAAGTGAAGGGCACTTCTGATATTCAGAGGGGAGCTAAGTTGTTCCAGATAACCTAAGTATTTTACGGATAGAAAAATTATTTACATCTATAGGCCCGAAATAAAAATATAGCCTAAAATAGTAAGACATTAAAATTACAAGATATGTAACACAAATTAATAATCCTTTGATGAAAATTTGAGCTCTTAGTCAATGACATAAACACAATTATTTGGAACAGAACTCATTATTTTAAAAATTTATGTTGCTTAGGCCATATTGCTAACATAATTTATTTAAACCATAGAAGCTACGTTGACTACATTCAAAAGCTCATTGATTTAAGATTCTCAGGTAGCTTGGGAGATTACATAGGCATTTAATATAAAATATTCATTAAAATGATAGTAAGATAAGAATTTGAGAGTGATTTTTTTAAGTGCTGGTATCTGATGATGTCCTTAGACAATGTTGATCTCTAAATGTTCATACCTGGGGAAGAAGTCATCTAAATTTTCTAAGAGAATAGAGAAAAATAAGCCCATTTAAAGAATGATTTTTGTTTCCTATTATCAAATAGGTATTTTTAGAAGAATTACATAAATTTTACTGTACTGAGAATGACTTTTTCCTATCACCCTAACGTCCATGTGTAAGTGGATTTTTTTAAAGGAAATGTTGCTCAATCAGGCCATTTTTGCCTCATAGATTTTTCATGTAAAGGTGGAGTGTGAAACACATCTGTAGCAGAAAAAAGAAGAGAGTGTGGGCATGCTCCTTCTTTTCTTACACTCAATCTACACACATCATCTTCCTGTTCAGAAAGGTAGAATAGTGCGAGGGATGGTAAAGGTTTGTGCTGGGACAGACCCAAAAGATCTATCAGAGTTTCTCTCCAAGGGAAGATATACTGTCTGAATGAAACTATCAATGAGGATAGAGTATCATTAAAAAAAACCTTGAAAAACATTTATTTTGAAATATAAAAGAAAATCCTTAGGAAAAAGAAGCCCAGGAAAGAATGCTATGACAAAGAGTAAGTTTCACAAATTAAGCAAGAGGAACCATGGTTCATAACGCCAGAAATTTATTTTCCTTTAGTGGATAGAAAGCATCTCACAGAACCAGGGAGGAACAGTATCAGCAGGCTGATCAAGAAGGCTTTATGTGAAGACTCAAAGTGGAAGAGAAGAATAGGAATCAGTAAGATGGATACTACGGAGGATGGCAGGCTTGAAATAAAAATAACAAATGGCAAAAAAAAAAACAAACTACAAATTATTTGTGAAAATCATGGTGGAGGTTAATGGTTATACCTAGGATATAAAGTATACTAGTTAAAACTAAAATATTAAACATATTGAGCTCCTGAAATGCACTGTTTTTGAAATTTTTATAAAAACCTGGCAGATTACTATAAGAATTGCCACAACTGTTTGTACAAGGCATGCACGAAGGGTCCCTAGCCTGGAGAACAATTGGAAGATGTAGTCCACTTCATACTCTAAGAGCCTGACAGGTGTAATCTTCAATTTCTAGGCTAAGACACTAGGCTTAGATATTTCCAGAAACACGCTCAAGGTTATGCAGCTATTACATTATGAGGCTAGATCCACTAAAGTTAGAGACCAGACATGTCTGGAATTTGTTATTTTAACAAAACATAGAAAAAGGAAAATTACACTCTCATATGTATGCATATCTAATTTATTCTAAAAAAGCAGAGTAAGAGAAAATTATTTAACTAATCTGTTCAAAAGAAACAACACAATGTCTGGGAATTGTGTCACTGGATTTAAGGGAATTACACACCAATTTTATGATCAAGAAATGTGAGTTTGGAGAAGCAGTTCATGTCAGGAAAGGAAAATGAAGAGACATTGTCACTGCAAAATAATACAGCAACACTAACAGAAGGTATTACGAAGGAAAGTTCTCCAATCATGGTAGAAGATATGGACAAGACAGGGATTTAATTAATTGGATCCCTCTTTGAGGAATTCTAGCTCTGCTAAAATCTGTCTTCTATTCTGAGGGTGAAGGGATTTCAATGGATGGTGAGCAGGGCTGAGCCAATTAATTCCACACACTTAGACATGAGTCCCTCCTCTAATCCTGGGAGGTTATTCAGAGACTCCAGGAGATAGAAGTGAGGAGGAAAGAGAGAAACTAAAGACACAATGATGATGGTATCATCATAAACAAAACTGTAAGGAGAAAAACAGGAAGAGACATTTAAGTAAAATAATTTATCTTTACAAGTGGAAATTTAGTCATAAGTGTTTTAGATGTTTGAAAGCATGTATAACAAAAAATGACCAAACAATGGTGCAAGAATTTGAAAAAAGAGTGTGAGATGTATAAAGTCCTAAATGCTTAAAGAGACTCCAAATAGGAAAGGTTTTAAAATATTGTCTACATTAAGAAAATGAAAAAGGAGTAAGCCCATCTACTGAGAAAGAACTCTCTCATTGCTGTTTTTTATTTCTTTACCAAAGAAAATTATTAAATTAAAACAAGTAGGATAAATAATTTTGATATGAAGTTTGGATTTGCTCAGATTTCCCAGGGAGCAGTTTAAATGAAGGGTCCTGATGGGACATTCTGAATGGTCTACTGGGTCTTCTGTTATTAGTGACCCATGCACGCTTAGGGACACAGGCAAGGAAGCAGTAATGATTGAACACCAAGGTGTTTTCATTAGGAAAAGCTCTTTTACTCTTTTAAAATTCTTAAACAGATAGGCTAAGAATAATTTACAAAGTATATTACTGTGAATAAGATATATTACGAGGTCTTTTACTGTAACCTTGTAATATAGAAAAACAGTGGTTTTATGATATGATAGAATGGATTGCCGGAGGTTGACCAATCTTTCTCCAGGCAAGTTTTGTCCTTCTTACTGTTCAACTTAAAGATGTTATTCTGTGATCTAGTTAAGGAAGTGGGACACACACTTTGCACATCTGTGGATAATGCAAATTTGTGAGGGAAAAGTAATAGATTAGGTAGTAATCAAATAAATCTACCAAATGTCTTATTATATTGAAATAGTCATCTTGGTGACGGGCTAACAAGAAACAAAGATTTATATTTAAATTTCAGAAAAGATCATATTACACCAACAGAGCAGGTAAGTTTAACACTGGTTCATTTGAAAAATATATTTTACTTCACCTAAGTCATAATCTTCAGCTGCCTTAGCCAAATATCATGCTTAATCTCCTCTCACTTCACTAAATTATCTTTATTTTCAGACATATTAACTTTAAAAAAATTATGTACCTTAAACCTTTAAAGTAAAAATATGTAAGGCTTCTAGCTTCTGAGGAAACACGACAAATTATTATGCATTATAGGGATGTGTGAGCACCCCTTAAAAACATCCTCTGATGGCAAATAAACCATGTAACCTCTCTCTCATATTTAGAAATGAAAGATCTCAGAAGGTGCAAGTCAGGTTGCCTGAATATGTCTATTATCATAGTCGAAAGTGTGTCAATTACTTTCAAAGACTTTTACATAATTCAGAAGAGTTTGTGTCGAGTAATACACCTACTGGAAATATGTAAACACACAAATAGCATTAGTCTATATACATACATGTATAAAATATATTCTGAATCATGACAGATGAGCAGCAATGAGATTTCACAGAGGATCACACACACAGAAAAAGACATTGATCACATGTCTCACCTGCCTTATACCCAAACGGTACGCGACGATGCGGTCCACGGCATCAGGGTTCATCTGCGTCCACTGCAGGCTGTAGGAATAAACACGGTGCCGATTCTGCCAAACCGGATTGTAGGTGTCATAATAGAATTCTGGAGCGTAGGCCTTTCCTGGGGAAAAAAAAGTAATTCAAGTTGAATGCTGACACATTCCAGTTTAAACATACTTATTACTTTCTTTGGTTCTTTTTCCACTTTTCTATAACGTTATAAGTTTCATAAGTAATTCTTACATTTGAAAAGTTGTATTATTAAAATACAATCAATTTTCTGGATATTCTTTGAGAACAGATGCAAGAGTATCTCCCAGATGATTGAATGAGCAGTGTGGGGAAAAAAGAGTAAAGGGTGATTGCAAGGTTTGTGGACCAAGCAACTGGAGAAACGGAATTCCTGAAAATTTCAGAAAAGGAAAGGGGCTGCTCCAGAGTATCAAATTTGGGAGCAGAATATAAAGAAGTCATTCTTAAACAATTTGAGCGATCTAACCAGAGACAGTAAGGAGGCTGTGAGCTAGACCGAGTTTGGAATACAGGAGAGGTCAGGACTGGAGGTGACGTCGTGCTTACAGGGGCACACGGGAAGACTTTAAATGCAAGGCCGTGAGACTGATGGCCTCCCCAGGGTGTGTGAGTAGGTCCAGGACATCAAAATCTGACCACTCGGGTGATCTAGCAGTTAGAGTTATGGGAGGAGATGAGAAGTAGGCCTGAGATGGAATAACCAGGAAAAGGGGAAAACCTAAAATATGGGGTCCTAGAGGTCAAAAGCCACATATCTGAAAGCGAATGACTGACTCTTAAACACAACCAGTGAAACATGAAAATTTGTGTTTCTATTATCTGCAGCTTTGGTCCATAAAGGTGAACTTAAAACTTAAGAAAATAACTTAACAAAATAACTGGTCAATAGAAAAAAAAAAGCTTTGCTTTAGAGTTCCAGGAAGTGTGAAGTGCATACAGGGCCCACAGCATGCCCAGGGTGGCCAATTTTAAATTGGACACTATTTTAAACAGCACACAAGCTTTATGGCCAGCCTGTACAAACCATCTCATTATGTTTTTTTCAACTGCCAAAATTAAAACTGTGTAGACTATTTAGAATTTTAGATTAAACTTCCTGATATTCTAAAATATAGATTTTTTCCATTACCAATGGCATATTTTATTTAATAACTGAGAAATATTTATCAAAAGCCGATTCAATGACAAGTCGTGTGTTGGACACAATGATAGATACAATAACAGAGGGCGTGTGGCCTCATTTCTCATGGAGACTGGTTACATTTTCTTGGACTTTGCAACTAGCTATATAATCCTTTGCAATTCTTACTGGAGATGTTGGAAGTTCTATAGTTATCATCACTCATCCAACACCTTTTTTTGTTTTTTCTTCTTTTGAATTAGATTAAGTATTTTTGGGTTTTTTGCAGTTTTTTTTGGCCGGGGCTGGGTTTCAACCCGCCAACCTTGGCATATGGGGCCAGCACCTTACTTGTTGAGCCACAGGCACCACCCTAAAGTGTGGGTTTTGAATACCCAGAATGTAAACAATGATCTCTTTTACCCTGAAGAGTTTCACCAGGATGATGCATGAACAGAATTTAATATTTGACATGTTTACTATTAAAATTAGATATATGGAATAAAATATTTGAATTTTGGTAACCATTTGTCAAGGTTTTCTCCATCTAAGTTGTATGAATTTTTTAAAATGTTATATGAATATTTACTCAGTTCAACTGAAAGTGGAGTATCACCTCTCTATAAAGAACACCACATAGAGGGGGCTTTTTACAAAAGAGCTATCACTTTTGTTTATTTTCTTCTTTTATCTTACATGATATTTTCATTCATTACTAGATGATAGTACCAATTCATTCATGCTCACAGTACCTAAGAGCAAAGTTCAAATAAGAGGTAAATAATACACTGAGCGAAAGAACCAATACTCAGAACAGTCTTGACATCTTGTGCTTAAAATTGCTCAAGACAAAATTGCAGAGGTGAATTTAGTAGTAGCTCTAAGAGCTAGGGGTGTCATAATAATTAAAGTCAAGCATCCAGTACTACCAGAAAGTAACGAGCTGCTCCCGAGACACAGACCTAGAGTGTTTCCACTAGAAAGCAGTCTCTATATATTGAGTTAGGGAGGTGAGGGTCTAGGGGGTTTTTGATGTTGCTCATTTGTTTGTTTGCTTGTTTTATTTAAGGGGAAACTGGGGCTGTTTTTGTTATGTAATCAGGGAGGAAACTCAGATTTAGTTCTACCTGGCATGTTTTTAATAAAATGAATGATGGATTCACTCAAAGATAAAAGAATCATAACTCAAAGCTATTTAGCAAGGAAAAGAAACAAAACAGCTCTCAAAAGTGGGCAAATAGTTTTTGAAGAGTTAAAGGTCTATAAAAGAAAAAAAAATCAGGTTAAATAAAAACAACACTGAATGTTAACAGATCTATGGAACAAAATGAATATCAGTGATTGTCTAACAAAAGTACACATTGTTTGACTCAGAAATGTTCTGCCAAAGATCTCTGAATGTAGAATGGCCCACCTCCATAGACTGTGAGCTTCCCTTCCCTAGAGGCATTTGGTCTATGCACAAATAGCCATTTATCAGTGCTGACCAGAGTAGCTGTCCACCAGGTGCTCACTGAGTACCTTTCAGTTCTGAACTTGAAAGAGGTGGTGAAACATCTGCCAATGGCCAAATTAGACTTGTTATGTTCACTAATTCTAAATTAAATGTGGTCCAAACATTGAGGACCGGCACTTCTACATTGTCTCATAGCATTTTAGAAGTATTCTTTTAGAAAGGTTATACATTTATTATAAAGAATAATGTTTCTCCAAATTTAGTACGCATAAACATGACTTTATCTCTAAGGTAGGGCCTTGAATTCAGATATTCTGCCAACACCCTATGTTATTCTGATGCAACAAAATATAGTCCATACATTTTTTATGTTTTAAAAGCTGAAATTTCTCCGGTACAATTACCTCTAAGAGGGTGTAACAAAAGAAATCAGAAGTAATTGTGAAGTTATAGGAAACATCTCTTTGACTCCCTCCTGGAGAGATGATAGCAACACATCTCCTACACGGCCAGGATCTCGGGGCAGACTGAGAGGTGGGATAAGGGGGGGTGTGAAGTGAAAGGAAGGATGACAGGAAACTGCTCCGAGCATTTCAGAAGGGGGCTGCCCTCATATCCTCGACTTTCTTAACAGCAAGGCAGGTAACTGGCTAGATGATACATTATACAAATCGCCATTATTACATTAAAATTATTAATTAAATGATTACTTTTTCAGAAACAGTCTGACCCAAAAGCTATAAAACAGATCCTTACAACCTTGTGAATATGAAATTGTTTATCAAGACCTATTTTCAAGATGGTGAAAAAATTAAGCTCCAATCTAGCCTTTATTTAAATATTACAAATAAGTCAAATTTTGCTATAAATTCCATCATCTTCGTATTTAATGAAGAATATTAGAAAGGCCTTCCAGTATATATTTTTTAAATACGGTTCTGCTTGTGAAAAGCAGTCTTGCTATGATGCCCAGGGTGGACTCCAATTTCTGGGCTCAAGTGATCCTCCTGCCTCCCCCTCCCAAGTAGCCGAGACTATAGGTGTGCATTACCACATCTTGCCTAAAATACTGCATTTTATCTGCATTGGGTAACATTTTGTCAGGAAGCATCAGAACAGAAAATACATTAGCGATTATTCCAATGTCTCATATTACAGATGAAGAAATTAAGATACAGAGCAGAGAAGGTGTAACACATGGAAGGTATTATGAATGAATAACCAGATATATTGAGTCAGTGCAAGTTTGACTTTGATTAATAAAATATTTTAAAAATGATTTTATTTTAGGTGCATAATTATATTGCCTTGGAATTAAAGGTAAAAAATGCTTTAAGACATTCCATAGACAATATTGATAATAGTAATTAGTAAGTACTAATCAGAGATAATTTTTAGTAGTTACAGTTAAAAACAGATATGCCTGCCTGTGTCTCAAAGCAGTGGTTCTCAACCTTCCTAATGCCGTGAACCTTTAATACACACAGTCCAAAGGGGTCGCGACCCACAGGTTGATGACCGCTAGTCTCAAAGCATACTTCGACTATATTTCCCTTGGAAAAACCTTTTTAGGAGGTAAAATGCTTCCTGATATCATTTGAGACATACATGGTAAAATTAAAGAAAAAACATACACACTGAATTTTCTTCCCAGATTTCGGAGCCGGTCATGCTTAATATTTGTCCACTCATTTGTGAGACACACACAGTAAACAAGGAGATATCCTTATGCTAGTCTTGGGCTTGGACATCCAAACATTGACATCTACCAGTTGAACAGGGAAAGAATTCATAATTCCTTTTTCTTTTTCATAATGCAGTCATTAAGAAAAATGACTTCTTCTTTCCGTAAGCACATCAAGAGCATTTTCTTAATCTTTTTACATTCTAGTTTTATTTTTATACAGTTTTGTTTTAGTTTAAATCTTTTCAGACAAACTGACTTAAAACTCCATCCGTTATCCAACCTGGGTGATAACTTTCAGGTTTTTTGTGTGTGATTATATATAAATCTTGGATTTTAAAATATTGTTAAGATTTATAGATAGAAAAATGTATATGGTTTAAAATATTGCATACGTTTATGCAAAAGTACAGGTATTTTATTCTGCAAAAAGCTTTTGAAAATGGTTGCATTTATTTATGTTTGGAAGTTGTTCTTTCTGTGCTTACTTGTTAAAGAAGATAGACATAATTATAGTAGCATTTTTAACCACCGGTTTCACCAAAACCTGTGCTTCTGCTTTTCTCTTTCGGGCATCTTGTACGTCCCCCTTTCTATGAAACACCGAGAGTCTGTTCAAGAGCAGGCTTGAGCCAGAGGGAAGTGCCTGCCTGCTCTCTGATTATTCGTCACAGCTGAGAGCCGTAAGAAATGACCACGACACACAGGAGGGAGAACTCTCCCGAGCTCACAAAGTGCCCAGCAGAAGGGGGAGGGTGCAGACATCAGGGGTGAGAAGGACCCTGCACCCTGAAATCCCAGTCAAGGAGATCAGCACACCAGGAGTGTGCTGTGTCCTCAAGGTTCATCTTCATCCTAGTGTCAAATTCCCTTCCTTTTTTAACTTATACGCACCCCAGATCTTATCCATTCATTCCCTGATGCGTGCTTGAGTTGCTTTAACCTTGGATATCACTAACAATGCTGCTGTCACCAAGGGATTCCAGCTATCTCTGTGAGACCAGACTCTCAATTGCTGGATTCTATGAATTGTATGTTCTATTCTTGGAGGAACTTTATATCAGTTTCTGTAGCAGGAGCATTATTTTACATTCTTAACAACAGTGCACGAGGGTTCCAACTTCTCCACATCTTTGCCAACACTTGTTATTTTCTTTCTTTCTTTCTTTCTTTTTTTTTTTTTTTGCAGTTTTTGGCTGGGGCTGGGTTTGAACCTGCCACCTCCTGCATATGGGGCTGGCGCCTTACTCCTTTGAGCTACAGACGCAGCCCAACACTGGTTATTTTCTTTTTCATTTCTTTATTTTTTTGTATTATTGTTATTTATTTATTTATTTTTGAGACAGAGTCTCACTATGTCCCTCGGGAGAGTGCCATGGCATCACACCTCACAGCAACCTCCAAACTCTTGGGCCTAAGCAATTCTCTTGCCTCAGCCTTCCAAGTAGCTGGGACTACAGGTGCCTGCCATTCTTTTTCTTTTTTTTTTTTCACGGTAATGTCCTGATGGGTGTGAGGTGGTATCTGTTGATTTGCACTTCCCTAATCATCGATGATGTCAAGTCCTTTTCATGTGCTCATCTGTCAACCACACATCTTGTCACTGAGGTGTCAAAAATAATTTTATGCATTCAGCTCAAGCATAAACTACAAATAATTACCATTCCCATTTAAGAATAGTTTAAATGCGTTTAGCTGAATGAATTGAGTTTAGTAAAGTCAACAGTTTTTGAAATAAAAGCAAAGAAAAAGTGTGTATTAGTGGTCAGACCATATACATTACTTCTCAAAGAGTTCATATATTTTGGAAAATAGGTTATAGGAAGATAGACTTAAAACAGTTCAATGTGGTTTATAAAATGATTTATAGAATGTATTCGCATATGTGAGCGGTATCTGTTCATTTTCCACTTCATAAAGGAGGTGTTAAGGAATTGATACCTGTCACTTTCCTAGGTCGTGCAGACAAAATATGGATAAATAAAACAAGCCCAGTTAGTCTCAGACTGCAAAAAAATGGAAAATAAAAACCCACACAAAACAAGGAATTGTGTATAGATTTGCTGGTAAGAGAGGTACTAAAGGAAGAAGAAATTCACAGTTTTTATCTAGAAATACTGAATGAAATTATAACAAACATCTTTTTAGATACATAACTACACTTGCAAACAAGAGTGGGAATTCCCAGGGATTAAAAAGCAGACCTATAAAAAGACACTAAGGAGTTTAAGAAGGAGAAAAAAAAAAAGAGAGAGAGAGAGAGAGCTTTTGGTCTTTGTACCCTTGGAAGATGAATTTTTAGGCCCAAGGAGTTAAGGATAATAGGCCACTTCCAGATGAGAAGCTGGAAATCAGGTCACCGTATTTAACCAAAATCTATAAAAGCTATACTCTCAGATAGGGGGTACAGTAGAGACAAATGCTGTCTCTCTCACCAGTAAAGGAAACTGATGCAAATATTCACATTAACATAAAGAAATTGGCTGGTGACACCACTGGGCTGCTTGAAAAGAGCCAATGCCAATTGGTCTTCAAAGACATTTTGTCAACCGAGCATAGAGAGTTCCTCCAAATAAAATTCTTCCAAATCCCACTGGATATGAATTCAAAATCTAACATTACAAACACCTAAGAAAATGTTTCACGGTGACTAATAAGGTGAACAAGCAGAAAGATTAGATTGAGATCACAGAATCATGAAGTCGAATTTATAAACAGCACGCTTAACATGACTGAGGCATACAATGGAGAACTGTAAACTGGTGCCTTAGAACTTCCTATGACTGAATAATTAATGTTCTCTGTTGGGACAGAGAACAGCTTCACAGGGGGCATGTTGGACATTTTTATTGATCTGAGAGGAGGAGAAATTCTTCAGACAGACAAGGTTGGCTCATAGAAGGATGAAAGTGAGAAGAAATAAAGCATGACCCGAGGTGAAGAGAAATGCGTGTGAAAGAGGCAATGAAGAAGCAGCTGTAGGCGCCGGTGTGGTAGAGCGGGCAGGGCCCGGTGTGGTTAGAGCACGCAGGGCCCCCCACTGTGGTTAGAGCGTGCAGAGCGCTGGTGTGGTTAGAGCGGGCAGGGCCCCCCACTGTGGTTAGACCGTGCAGGGCGCTGTGGTTAGAACGCGCAAGGGTGCCGGTGTGGTTAGAGCGGGCAGGGCCCCCGGTGTGGTTAGAGCGTGCAGGGCCCGGTGTGGTTAGAGCCTGCAGGGCCCCACTGTGGTTAGAGCGCTCAGGGCCAGGTGTGGTTGCGGGTGGTGTGGTTAGAGCACGCAGGGCCCGGTGTGGTTAGAGCTCGCAGGGCCCGATTGCTCTACCACGTTTCTGGAGAACAAGGAAAGTATCATTAGCTTTTACTGCAACGGCTGGCGCAACACAAGCGGATAAGACAGGAAGACAAGAACAAGAGGTCAGCGCTTATTTGCGAAGCGCCTTTCTTGACCAGCTAAGATGTCTAATACTTATAGCCCATTCATTCTGAAATTATTTTAACCAGCTCAGATGCAAGTGTGGGGGGGGGATTTTGTGGTAGATCCACTGATTTTTTTTTTCCTGGTAGGAAAAGAACTCAGTGAGACCAAAGTTGAAAATAATAATCAAAATTGTAGTAAAGGAAACAATTTCACACAAAGCCCCACAAAAATAACAAAACCTATTTTAAAACTTCTCAAATGTGTAAAATGTGTATTGATTAACAACAACAGCAGCTACTAAATTTAATGCCAAACTTGAAACAAACACTGACATACAACAATATTAAATAAAAAAACCTTGTAAAACTCAGGGGAACTTCTGCTCCCAGCCTGGATGTAATTTTAGTAGCAGCCCATCAATGTGCCCGGTGGTTTTGGACTGAGAGTCACAGCGCGTTTAGACACCCAGGCCAGTTAAGGCAGTGTGAGTTACGCATCACCTTCCGTTGAGTATAAGGTACAGTAAAATATACGCAGCTCTCTGTCTTTTCTCTGTAGAGTGACAAAGAGCACGCAGCTGTTGGAAACAAAATTACTTTCTCTTAAAATTAATGAATATTGAGTCATATTAAAAAGGAGACAAAAAATAAAAGAAATGTTTTTTTTTATAGAATTGAGGATGTTCGTAAATTTTTAGTCTGGGCAATGACATAAATTCAATTTATATTTTACAAAAGCAACTGGCCTTTTCTTCCCTCCATTCCCGTCCAGCTTCTACCAGTCCATGGCAGGTGCCCAGAAACCCATCCAGGGAAGGCTAAGCACGGCCACCCCTCCAGGCCTCCACCACACCAAGTATCCCATGCTCGCACGCGTCTGACGCTTGCCAGAGTCTAAAGGGGGCAAGGCGGTTGGCGAAAGTGGCTGGGCTGGCAGAGAGTGTGGGAGAAGGTGCTACGCTGATGTTCCGTTTGGCAGAGATGACTTACTATGACTCACGGTGCACGGAGTCCATAATGATTCAGAGGGTCGTGAAAATGTTTTAATTTTAAAATCAGAAGAAAAATATAATAATACTGGATACATAATAATGATAATAGTAATAATTGGGTGATTGTATATCCTATTTATAACCATGCAGTCATACACGTTAAAATTTAAAATTAAAATTTATTTTTTAAAGAAGTAAGTAGTTCACAAAGACCTATGTGCCCATAGTACAAAGAAGTCATAACAGGCCCTGCCGCTCAATCCCTTGAGATTCTGCTTACATCTACAGTTTGGCTCTCAAGCAGTTTCATCACCTCTGACACTGGCCCCTAAGATAGGGACAGACCCCTGACGGACAAGAAGGACAGGCAGAGAACAGACCCCACCCCTCTCCTCTACATCACCTTTAGTTTTCTACTGAGCCTTCCCTTTGCCTCCCAGGAACTGATGTTTTTCTTTTCCAGTTATTAAAGAAAATCTCTTTACTGATGGGAATGGAGGCTTATATACATTGGTACCACATAAGCAAATTTTATGTGAATTTGAATTATGTAACTAAAATAGGAGGTGAAAAAGATATCAGTGGACTAAATTTAAAAGAGATCTTATGCAAGCAAGGAAAAAACTCTGGTGTATTCATGCAATGAAATATTACTGAGCCATGAAAAGGAATGGGATCTTGTCATCTGCAACATATGAACCAGCTAGGAGGCTGTTATGCTGAGTGAAGTAAGACAGGAACAGAAAAGTTAAATACCACGTTTTCTCACCATTTGTGAAAGTTAAGAAAGTCGATCTCATAGAAGAGGAGAACAGAGGTTATGGGGGGCTAAGAAGAGCAGCAGGAGGAAAGAGGGGCTAGGAAAAGATTTGTGAAAAGATAAAAATTGCAGCTAGACAGGAGGGAAAAGTTCTATAGCACAGTAGGGCGACTATGGCTGACATTAACATGCAGTATATTTTTAAAGCACAGTAGGGCGACTATGGCTGACCTTAACATGCAGTATATTTTTAAAGCACAGTAGGGCGACTATACTGACATTAACAGGCAGTATATTTTTAAAGCACAGTAGGGCGACTATACTGACATTAACAGGCAGTATATTTGTAAATGCACAGTAGGAGGGATGTTGAATGTTCCTAACACAAAACACGTTTGACGTGATAGAGTCCTGATTATCCTGCTGTGATCACTATACATTATACATATTAAAACCTCACCATATACCCCATGAATATGTACAGTATTATGTCAGTTTATAAATTAAAACAAACATTCCCATGAAACACTTTCCACTGGGATCTCTCTACTCAGGACTTCGTAAGCTTGCTTCC
Organism: Galago senegalensis; assembly: GCA_963575145.1. Classification (NCBI taxonomy): domain Eukaryota; kingdom Metazoa; phylum Chordata; class Mammalia; order Primates; family Galagidae; genus Galago; species Galago senegalensis. Next base: position 45,626 of record CAUYTI010063884.1, on the reverse strand, counting down.
AGAGTTCCACCTAATCACAAAAAAATATTCTAAATTGCAGCTTTTAAAGCATTATGAGAAAGCCTAATCTCAGATAAAACAGTTCTTTTTGGGCTTAAGGAAGAATTAATGCTTGATCTCTCCCTGACACATACGAGAGAGATGACCAAAGGCCACTTTTCCTGGTGTCTGTTTTATCTGTCAGGCACTGTGCTGATCAACTCACACACATCACGGCTTTCAATGTTCACAACTCCCCGCAGAAAGGGAATATCCTTAGCCTCTCACCCTTATGGGAAAAAAAAGTGAAGATTACATTGGTGCCCAGGCACATCTACTCAAAGAAATGAACTCCCCTCTCCTCTCCAGTTGACACAAAGATACTCTGTAGACGGGAGGATTTTCTGATAAGCTGGTGCAGGAACAGAGAAAGAATCCTCACACCTGTAATTCTAGCACTCTGGGAGGCTGAGGCAGGTAGATTGCCTGAGCTTATGAATTCAAGACCAGCCTGAGACAGAGTGAGAGCTTGTCTCTGAAAAAATAGCCAGGAGTTATAGTGGATGCCTGTGGTCCCAGCTACTTGGGAGGTGGAGGCAAGAGGATCAAGAGTTTGAGCTTGCTGTGAGCTGTGACACCACAGCACTCTACCAAGGGTGATATAGTAAGAGTCTGTCTAAAAAAAAAAAGAATCCTCGCTGACTTATTCACGTTGGCCTCTGTGAATACAAAAATTTCAACTATAATTTTATCCCTGGGACTCAGCCATATCTACCTTATTTTAGCATTACCTGAAAGTACTGTGAGCTCAGGAATTTATAAAGATAAGGATCAACTGAATCTCCACAAGTATTTCATTAAGCATTTAACTTAGGAATACTAAGTACATAATAAGTACACAATTCATTCAAGTAAATGGAGTCAGGGCTGCTAAACTGATACATGACCTCAAAGCTTAATAGTTCCAAAGTATCTAAAAGCCTTGTGTCTAAAAGCCTCGTGTCAAAGTATCTTAAAGGCCCACTGGGCGGGTGTGTGCTAAGGGGGAACAGGTGGATGAACCCACTGCGGCTCTCGGCCTGAAGGGCCTGCGTGTTCAGTGGTTACTTCCAGACCACAGGCACTAGTTGGCACGTGCTCCCTATGCAGGTGGGCGGTGCACCACTGCGGCTGAATGTGCTGAATGCCACTCACGCAGGGAGCAAGAGGGTTCAAGTGTTTTGGAGAGAAGCCCAGAAGGCGCGCTGTTCACCTTCAAGGAACATGTATTTTCTCCAAAACATATAACTTGAGTTAATCAAGTGGATTTAGATGTGAATAAAGGAAACTAGTTATGGCAATGGTACCACTGTGACTCTCCAGAAATAACTAAAAGATTCATGAATATGAGTTAGAACAAGGAAAAGATTAGAGCACAAATAATTCTTCCTATCGCATCCCTAGGAAGCATGGGTTTGAGCCAAGGGCAAAGTAGGTGTCTGCCTGTGGGTAGATCCTGAGGGTACAGTAACTGATATTTTGATAAGTTCTTTTAAAAAAAGACTAAGTTCATTAGAATGACAGATGGAGATGTCTTAAGTAATGCTCATTTAAGCCATGTGAAATTATAAGAGTTTTATTACAATCTCTGATCTGAAACCTGAGAATACTTTATAAAAAGAAAACCTCACTTGACTTTCACACCCAATTTCCAGCTCCATCCCAAATCTCCCTTGGGAAAAGACAGGGGATGAGGCTGTGGGCTGTCACCCTGGAGTCTCTCTCTGACCACGCTAAGTCTCCTGCCTTTGGGACACTTCCTGCAGCATCCTCCTCCACTAATCATCCTTCAGGGTGACAGACCGAGGCCAGGTGTTTAAAAGCACATGGAGGTGGGGGTGGGGTGGGGAGATGGCTTTCATTCTACTGAACAAAACAGTTCTTTGCTAGGTTGCTTTTTTGAGACAGAGTCTCACTCTGTGATCTGGACTAGAAGGATGCAGTGTCAACATAGCTCACTGCAACCTCAACCTCTGGGCTCAAACCATCCTCCTGCCTCACCTTTCAGACAGCTGGAACTATAGGTCCACCAGGTAGAAGCCACCATGATTAGTTACTTTCTCTACTCCTTGGTAGAGACGAGTCTTGCTCCTGCTCAGGCTGGTCTGAAACTCTCAATGCACAGTGAACTTCCCACCTAGGCCTCCACAAGTGTTAAGACGACAGGCATGAGCCACCATGTCCCATGTTAAAAAGTTATGACTCGCAGATGGGATTTATTATCACTCAGTATCTACAGAAAAATACAAAGGTACTAAGTATTAAACAAGCCCTTAAGAAAAAGAAAACAGAATTGGTAAATATACTATATGATACTCAGATGTGTGCATTTCTCCACTCAGTTTTCTTTGTTTTATTCTCCTTTGGTGCCAGTAAATATTACAGATTCTTTTCTCTCAAGCGATATCGAGATTTCCCACTGTTTCTTATTCTCTACAAATTAGACTGATTCAGACTCCAAATCAGTGTGAGGAAGCTACAAGGAAAGTTCTTGACTTTCACAGCGTCACTCCTTACGCTGAGACCTCTGTCTTCCCTCATTCTACCCAGTCTCTGCTTACAAAATGTTCATCCTCCAAAATCTGATTCAGCTTCATGATTTAACTTATATATATATGACCTTTGCTACCAACTGTGTCCTTGTATGTTCTTGAAGTCACAGTCACTGCCTTCTAAAGCAAGGAATAGAATTAAGAAAACAGAACCGTGGTTATCACAAAGAGGGGAAATACTGGGAAGACTAACTAGAGTAGGGTCCCTACCTAAAAGAAAATATTTTAGAGGTTTGTAGAGAGAAACGTGCACCAAAGGATTCTTGAGGAATAATTACTTTTAAAAAATGGAGTAGAAGAATTGTACACATGATAAGGACTTGATAGAACCAATGCCGTTCACGGTAAGAAACACTTCCTATTTCTCAGCCTACCATAGTTGGTAAATATCACACATCTATTTGTTAGTACTTTGTAATTTACATAAATAAAATCCAGACACTTAAAGCATCATTTTGATGAGCTTTGAAAAAATATATATTACTGTGGGATCATCACCTCAATCAGTATGTAGACTGCCATCACTGTACACAGGTACCACCTGCCCCTTTGATATCAATCACTTCATTCTTCAGCCCCACTCAAACGAGCCTCCATTTATTACTAGTGAAATGAACTTGGCATGTTCAGGAAACTCATGCCAATGGAATCATACAGTATGCACTTTCTGCGTCTGGTTCTTTTCGCTTGACATACTGTTTTTGGAATCCATCCTTAGCATTGCACGTATTGGTAGTTCTTGCCATTTTTAGGACTGAGTTAAATTCCATTTCATGAATAGATCACAATTGCTTATTCTCCACCTGTTGATGTATATTTGGGTGGTTTCTATTTTAAGGCTATTACAAATAAAGCTGATATTAAAGTTTATGAGCAAGTCTTTGTGTTCATTTTTGTTAGAAATTACCTACAAATCGAATTTCAGAATCACTTGATGAGTGCATGTTCAATTTTAACAAGCTATTTTTTAAAAAGCGATCTCATTTTACATTTCCACCAGTAGCGTTAGATAGCTTGTAACCCTCTACGTCCATAAACAAACACTTACTATTGGCAGTCTTTTTAACGGTAGTAATTACAATGTGTATGTTGTGTTAATTCGTGTAGTTTAAATATCATTTTTCTGATAACTAATGTTCAATTGTACAATTATTGGTCAACTATATACTATGTTGTGAAATGTCTTTTTCCAGTTTTCAGTTGATCTGTTTATCTTATTATTGAGTTATCAGAATTATTTGCAATCTCTGGATGTAAGTTTTTGGTCAGATATATGTATTTCAAATATTTTCTTCTATTTACAGTTTGCCTTTTAAATTACTTAACAATATATTTTAAAGAAGTAAAAATTATAGTGTTGATTTTTTTTTATGGGTGATACTTTTACTTGTTTGCTTTCTAAGAAATCTCTGTCTATTCCAAATTCGTATAGGTCTTATCTCATGTTTTCTTCTAGAATGTTTTATCTCTGGCTTCTTGTATTAAGATTCATAATCAATTTTACATTAATCTAGTGGTATTGTTGTAGGTTCATGTTTTCTTTATAGATATCTGGTTGTTCCAGAAAAATTTATTCAGAAGATTATCTTTTCTCCAATGAATTATACTAGTGATCTTGAAAAATCCAATTGATCACATATGTGCCATATATTGGACCATCAAGGTCTATTTCTGGATTTTTTATTCTTTCCCATGGAACCACATGGTTACCTTACACACAGAGACAATGCATTATTGGGCTTACTGTGGCTTGACAGTAAAGCTTGAAGTCACGTACTATGAGCCCTATAACATCCTTCATTTATTTTTTTTTCCTATATAGATCTGACTGTATTTGGGGATCTTAGTTTTCTACACAAAATGTAAAGTAAATATTTCAGTTTCTATAAAACTAAAAATCATATGGGGATTACACTAAACTACAGATGAATTTGAAAAGAAAAAACATCAAAACAACAGTGATTATTCTAATCTATGAACATGGTATATCTCTCTATATTTTGTTTCATTTTCCTCAGCAATATTTTGTGTTTTTCAATGGACATCTTGCATATAGTTTATTAAACTTATTCCTGTTTAGATGTCATTGGAAACAGGTTTTGTAGTTTCAATTTCAAAATTTTATAGCTACTATACAAAAATGTGATGTTTTCATACTGATTTTTAGAGTATACCATTGCTGTTACCCTGTTTAAGTGAGTTTTCATGTAGATTCCTTAGGGTTTTTTCTTTTTTTTTAAACATATGGCCTGTGAATAGAAATAGTTTCACTTTTCCTTTCCACTTTGTATCCATTATAATTACTTCCCTTGTGTTCTTGCAGTGGTAGCACCCTCCAGGATATTTGTGATTGGTATTTTTACCTTGCTTCCCCTCTTAAAAGGAAAGTGTTCTATCAGCATATGGCCCACTTTGCTGAGCATTCCACATCTATAGTTTGTAACAATTGATATAGTGACCTATAATTATCAATTAATTCAATTGACCAAAACATCGGTAATTTTCTGTCCATATATACTATCATTATCCATAGATGGAGATTAAAATTTGCAATTGTAATTATGGAATATATTTCTCCTGTTAGTTTTTTAATTTATAAATTTTGAAATTCTATTTTTAGGTATTTGGGTATTTAGAACAGTTATGACTTTCCTATAAATTCCCCTTGTATTATTATTATTGTCCTAATTATGCCCTTATTAGGACATAATTATTATTATGTATTATTATTGTCCTTGTTAAGTCTTGAAGTCTACTTTTGTGAATAATAACCTAGCCGATGTCAGCTCTCTTTTGTCTGGTGTTTGCATGCTACGTATGCCCCATATCCCTTCAGCCCTTTGTGTCTTGGTATTTCGGGTCTGCTTCTGGCAGGCAGCAGTGTGTACCTTGTAAATAGCTTGTTCTTGCTCCTTTTTTAAAAATTAACCCGGTCCTACCATTTCTCACAGCTAACTGGAATGCTAAGTTCACTTATGTTTAATGTAATTATCAGGTAATTGAGTTCAAGTCTACCACCCCACTCTCTGCTTCCTTTGTTCCTTCAATATTGCATTCATCTGTGGCTCCTTTCCTGTGATATTTTGAGTAAATTCAAGTAAATTTTCATGCCTTTGAGGCACTGCTTAAAAACAAACAAACTTAAAAACATTTTTTGTCCAGCTTAACCGTGCAACTTTAACTCTCTGATTCTATTTAGAGTCAATATTGTCCTTCTTTACATAGCCCATCCCATGCCTCACACTTCTTGGGGGTTCCTAGTCACTCCTCACGTCCCACTTCACAAATGTGCCACATCACAATGGTGTAATTCAAGTTAAACCCATCACTTGTGCTATTTTTGTCTTATTTTAGTTTTAATCTGTTATAAACTCTAATTTACAGTGTTATCATTTTATTCTTCACACCAGGGATTGATGGGCAGACTTTATCATAAAGGGCCTGATAGTAAATATTTTAGGCTGAAGCCATCAGAGCGCTGTTGCAAATACTCCCCTCCGCTGTTAAGAGCAATAAAACAACCGCAGACAATACACAAACAAGTGGGGAAGGCTGTGCTCCAGTTGAGTTTTATTCCAGAAACAGTCGGCTGGCTGCAGGCTGTAATTTGCTGACTGTGGTTTATACAGATGTTTATTAGAGAAATAGCAAGAAAGAAGGAACAAAGTCTTTTTTTTTTTTTTTTTTTTTATCTTTACCCACCTGTTTTCTGTATCTGAGCCTCTTTAGTTCCTTTTAAAGATTCTGTCTCCATTGATAACCTTCTTCACCATATTTTTCTGGTACAGTATTGCAGATTGCCAATTCTCTAGATTTTATTTCTCAGAAACATGTATTTATTTGATACTAATTTAAAAGTATGTTTTACTTTTAATCATGCACTGACAGTATTTTTAAGAGATATTTAAAGATTCAAAGAAAATGCTCCATTGTTTTTGTTTTTAATGAGAAGGTAATTATTTATATATATAGCATCAGAATATCGTTTTTATTCTGGATGCTTTGAAATTTACTCTTTTCTTTGGTTTTCTGCAAATATATTATGGTGTTTCCACCATTATCTATGGTGCGATTTTTATTTTGTACTGTATTTTACTTGCCTTGTATAACATGAGATGCTTGGATTTGTCAGTTTAAGTATTTTGTATGTTGGGGAGAAAAAGTCAGTTGTTTCTTCTAGATACTCATTTTTCTGCCCCAGTCTTACTCTATATTTTTAGAATTTCAATTATCTTTGTTTCAGACCATTCTATATTATCTCCCAGACTCTTTGATTTCTTTTTCATTATTCTCCCTTCTTTTTTTTAATCTGTCAGATTATGTCAGCTCTTTCAAATGTCTTCAATTTCACTGGTCCTTCTGCCTTTTTTCTAATATGATGTTTAATTCATCCAAGGAATTTTAATTTCAATTATTTTATAGTCTTAGATATCAGAATTTTCATTTGCTTCTTTAGAATTTTGTTTATCTTCTGAAATTTCTTACTTATTTGCTCATAAATGCTTCATTTTTCATTAATATTTGACAATATCTTCCTTTAATACTTTATAAATATTTGTAATATAAAAGCTATTTTCAGCTTTTGCTAAGTCCAACATTTGTTTGAAATGTTTGTTTTTAATAAAATACTGTTATTCTTGACTATGGGTAAAATGTTCCTATTTTCATTTATGCCAGGTTATTTTTTATTGTTTAATGAACATCATGAGTAATACAGATAAGTGGACTTTGCTGTCTTTTATACTCTAAAGAGTGATGGGTTTTATTTTAATACACAATCCTGTTACTTGCTGACTGCCTTATCCTGTTGTGGGCAAGATTTTTGCATTTCCAAAATCTAGCACACAACAGACCAGGGCAGAAAAAGGTGTTTCTTAAACTCTTCTCACGTGGTGAGACTCAGCCTCCAGATTCTGCCTCCCCGTGACCTGATCAGAGTGCACGGCAAGCCTTGCTCGGGGCGTACCTTTACTCACAAGCATGTTTCTTATTCCTACTGTTCAATCATTGTGCTGTTTCCTCAGGATGTTTAGACTTCTGAGAGGTGTGTCTTACCCTGCTAAGCTCAAATTCAAGCTTCCTACAGCAGTCCTTGATCTCTATTACTTTCCTGTTCTCAACCCCATACGGCCCACAGTGGTCAACTTCAAGTATTTCCATCTTGTCCTTGCGTAGCCTAAGTTTTAGGTATGGGGTCCACATAAATTCCCATGACCCTTCTCTCTACAGCTCTTTGGCCTACACACAGACTTTTTGTCATGTCAAATTTTATTTCCTCAGCTCAGCCAAAAATTCATGTTCTGCTTGGGTTCCAGCTCAGTATGTTGGATTGGGTAAATGCTCTCAGACAGGGAGCAGGACTGATAATGGGGCTGATGTTATATGCCTTATATATACTCTTGCCCTTGACTTTCACTCCTGAAAACTGTAACCTCATGGAGTTTGTCCAATTTTCCGGTTGTTTATAATAGAAAGAATGGCCCTGTTAGTATTTCTCAGACAAATTTGAAGATTTTAGCTATGCTACATCATAATATTCAAAAGATTTTAAGGAAAATATGAGTTATACAATGAAAATATTTTAAAGACATGGTGAACATATGTGGTTAAATAATTGATGTTGTTCAAATTAGAATTTAAAAAATCAGTATTAAAAAACAACAATAATGGGCTGCAATACAGATGAAGTGAGTCAAAAAATAGACGAAAACTTTAAAACTATAATTTAAGTGAAGTTTTAAATTTAATTTGAATGAAAATTTAGACATGGGATTTAAACTTCTAAATTTTCTTTCCTTCCTGTAGTTTCATTCATTCTCTCTCTTATTTTCTCATTCAACAAGTATTTGTTAATAGTGTGCTATGCACCAGGAGCTCCGATGGGCTTTGGTTTGGGGGAGGTTCTAGGCACTAAACTCAAAATAAAATAATCCTATTGTCTGTTCTTTACACCCATACCACCAATTTTTAAAGTAAATATCTAAATTTGGTACATTCTTCTTTGTTTACTCACTGAAAATAATCCACTGATGTACATACATGAAAAAATTACCTATTAAAAGGTTTCTATACTTCTAAACGAATTAATGCATTTGCCTGTGCACTTATATTGCATTAGAATTGTTGCCTACGTGTCAACAAATGAAAGCCTAACAAGCTGGAGTAAGACATAGCTGAGTAGTTCTTAAGAAAAATCTTAATGGGACGAAATATTCATTGAGCAAATGGACTGAGGTTTTCTTCTAAGGAACGTGAATTAAAATGTGGAGACAGTCAACAAGCAGCTATGGAATTTCTGAGTTTGATAATATTCTGAAGATTTAGTCTCCATAAAAGATAAAAAGAGAGACCTGCAGTACAAGAAAGAACTAGTCACACAAACACCGTCAGAGAAGACTAATATACAACTGTGGTTTCCTCTTTACCCCTGAACTCCTCCACCCACCTCACACCCCCGGCTGGGGAGACCACGGGCAGTAGGGGGAAGTGCTGACTTTTGCTGTCCAGGACTCTCTACTGTGATGGGCAGGTCACTGGAAAGATGGCAGATGGTCTGTCCCTTTATGTCACAGGAGCATCAACTGGAGTCCCAATACCAAATTATTATGAATACATTTTCAGTATTCACTCATTTACAAAACAATGAGCTTAAATCTTTACTCATCTTTCCTTCTTTCCCACACCCCATTCTTTTCTTCTGGATTCATTCTTTTCTTACCGGATTTTAATCACCAAAAATTCTTTGTAAAATATTCTTTGTGATATCAACTTGTGAAATAGGGAAGTTGTGTCCCTATTTTTAGGGGGACACATTTTACGTGTCTATCTTTACAGTGTCCTCACAATTCCATGTACATTTGTCTCCATGCAAATTTCTCTGTTCAAGACTCTTCTTTAATACTTTGCGTATATTACTTCCTTATCTTTAATACTCCATTATACTTTAATGTTTTGTGTATATTACTCCATTATCTTTCTGCAGGTAAAGATGCAGGAAACCGGATGCCAATATAATTCTAAATCCCACATATTATAAATTATCTGCTGTCTCTATGTAGACACTTCTTAAATATTGTCCCTCCTTGATGTTCCTAAATAGTATGAAAATTTATTAGAGAATATAGATTTTCCCCCCACCTCAATCGATCGTTTCTGTTATTCTCTAGCCCCCTTCCTCCAGGCCTAGCTATTTTTCTTTCTAATTCAAAAGAAATTAGTATTTTTTAAAAATTTACCTTTATTTCTTCACTTGATCTTATATTTCCTGCTGAGATTTCTGGTAAGCAGATATTTATACTCTGGATTCTGCCCTTCACATCTCTTAAAATTTCCCTTCTCATCTGTGTCCTCTAAGAGAAGCGTTCCCTGCCCAGGTCGCCCGGTCACGTGTGTTCGATAGATCTAATCTAGTAATTCAGCTCTTATTTCACCAATTGAATTGTGAGGACACAGTAAAGCTTTATACTCACAATTGTTTTTATACCCACTGTCACCAACTGGTTTTTTGTCACTGCTATTTTTCCTTCTTTATATTTCTTATACTGTTCCTGCTTTCCTTGAAGATGAAATTTTGTGTATTCACAAATCTTAACTCTTTGCTTCTTATTACTCCTATCTAACGTGGACTAGATTATTCAGTTGTCTTCTTTCGTTCATAACAGTGTCGCACCTGATCTTGCATCTTGTATTCCTGCACCCCTAGATGCCCTGTCTAGGATCGCTGATCAGACGGAAGATATCCTAGGCCCCTGTCTGTGCTCCCCAGGCAAAGGTAAAGGATGCTTCAGGACAGAGAGATTCTGGTTGCAAAGGGAACAAAAAATTGGGGAACCTCTGTAAATTGACCACCCAGGGGACTGTAACAAACTGGACAACATACAGAGGTGGCCAACATGAGGAAGGAGGCCTACTGTCTGATACGTACTTGTCCTTTACATGAGGAAGGAGGCCTACTGTCTGATATGTACTTGTCCTTTACATGAGGAAGGAGGCCTACTGTCTGATACGTACATGTCCTTTACATGAGGAAGGAGGCCTACTGTCTGATACGTACTTGTCCTTTACATGAGGAAGCAGGTCTACTGTCTGATACATACGTGTCCTTTACTTTCTGCCTATGAGAACTAGGTCAAACTAAGGATGTGCTCGATGTAGGGAGGTGGTCAACTATATAGGTTCTACTGTATAGTACTGTGCAATTTGATCTAACTGGAGGTAGTAAACACCAGAGATTGTTTCCTTGTATTGCTGAAATAAAAATAGCCAACTTCATCACTATCTCCACTCGAATTAAAATAAACTTCTGCGTAATTTTATAGGCACATGCCCTATTTTAACTATTAAAAGACTTACCTTAAAAATAACAGAGTAGAAGCTCTGTCTACAGCAGTACAACTGTTCTGTGTTCCACTGGTTTACAAAATATTTTCGTTCTTAAAGTGACATAGGCCTGAGATTTCTTGGTCATATATTTATAAATGTAAATCTTTGAGGTCTTACCTGTAACAAGAAAGCTGCACCTCCCAGCTCCAGCTTCATTTATGATGCTACAATTATAAACACCGTAGTTTTCATTGGAAAGACTCTTCACTGGGTATTCTGTGTACTCCTGAGAGTCAAACTGACCCGTCCGTAATAATTTATTGCCCAAACGCCACTCATAGGTCAGTACCCGTATAGGGTAGGCTCTCAGCACTCTGCAGCTCATAGTGACACTTCTGTCCTGTCCTTGGCGGATCTCCAGAAATGCAGGTTCCACGGCAGGGGGATCTGCAGAAAAGAAACGTTAAAACGCATGAAAGGTGTGACTTGCAAGAAGGCAAAGGCTGTTCCTATAATGAGAAGCTACTTTGGAGAACACAGGCAGCACTGGGGAAGGAGTGTAACAGGTGGGTGGAGAATATACTTAGACCCCCAACTTCAGCTTGTGTTAGAAAATGTGATATCCTAAGTGTGGGCAGTGAACGAGCCTCACTGCTTCACAAATGCATCAAACGCATTTGCAGGTAAAACTAGCAGATTCACTTTCTTCCTTCCTAGCTGCTTGCTAGAAAAAACTGCCACGACTGTGTTCGTTTATCCCATCAGCATCAGTATGACGTTCTGTATGTGAAATGTGGAGGAAAGCTGGAGTTCCAAATTACTATGAGAATTTAAAACAGATCGTCCTGTTGATTCAAATCAGTGAATTCGAATTATTCCCACATGAGTTCAGTCCTTGGGGTTCTGGGTACCCATTATTTAATAAATCAGGTAGCACGGTTATAGAAATGTATTTTCTAAATTATTTGGTCTAATCTTCTTTGGCTTCCAGTCATAATATCCATGTGTAAACTTTAAAAACACTTTTCCATTTATTTTTCATAATATACCAGTCTATATTCCCATTGCCAGTAGGTTGACTGTTTCTTCTTCTTTCAGCAAATATTTTTAAATTACTTTATTCATTCTAGTATTATTCTTTGTCTCCCCCCCTCTTTTTTTTTTTTTTTTTTGGTTTGCGCTTCTCTCTTAGAAGTGGTAAAAATTTTTTAAAATGTACAAGAAGATGATTCCTACATTCATTTTCTTCATGATCTAACACAGAAGGCAGCCATTAAAAAGGTAAATTATAAAACTGAAGTAAGATAAGTAATTTCAGGGTAGCAATAAACAGAAGAGAGTGACAGTGCCAGGACTGAATAGACGAGGCATCTAAGAAAGCTAACCTAGAGCTGGGTAGTCTAGGATCAGAGGGTCGCAGTCAGAGAGAGGATTCCAGAGAGAAAGCTCGGATATGCAAAGGTAAGGTAAAGCTGGAGAGGAAAAAGTGTTCAGAGAAACACAGGAGGGTTAGTGTACTGGGTTAGTGTACAGGGTTAGTGTACTGGGTTAACATATGGAATTAGCATATGGGGTTAGCACACTGGGTTAGTGTATGGGGGTTAGAGTACTGGGTTAGCATACGGAGTTAGCATACTGGGTTAGCATACTGGGTTAGTGTACTGGGTTAGCATATGGGGTTAGTGTATAGAGTTAGCATACTGGGTTAGCATACTAATGAACAAGAGTCCCTGAGAGCTTGGGGTAGCAAGGAAGAAGATGTAGGAAAGGCAGAAATTCCATTCATAGATACTTAACTGTCATGCTGTGGAGCTTGAATTTAATCCTGATAATAGGTGGAAGGTCTTTTTAAATTTTAAAATAAATAATTTATATGTTCAAATTAATTTTTGTAACAGATAGGAGACACATAAAGCACAGAGTAAAGACACAAGTTGTAGAATAAAATGACATCATTGACAAAAGCCTGACCAAAGGTGAAGTCAGCAGGGCCTCAGGGAAAGGGGCAGATATGGACGGACACATTGATTTTGTGCACCCGAGAGTCACAGACCTGGTAGCAAAGTGTTTCTTCTTTACAAGACATACGTGTTATGTTTTATTATCTTTTTGCTTTTGCTCTTTTGCTTAACTAGATTATGGTCTGAGAAAATAATCCATGTGTTTTTAATCCCCTGAAAGAGCTGACACTTGCTGTATGGGACAACACATGATAGATTTCTGTCCTGGGTGTGCTTGCAATAAGGAAGAGTTTGGGAGCATGACACGCATCAAGTCTGATAGCTGAGGTGTCCTCATTGTCCACGTAGTTCTTCGTTTGTTTATCTTTTTCCCTACTTACTCCAGTTGGATTAATGTAGGAGAGTCTATAAAACCTTCCTAAAAGTCTATTAGTTTTTTTTCAACTCTTCTTATAGTCCTACCTCATTTTTGCTTCAGCAAATTGAGTCTATGTTATTAATATTAAATATATATCAATTTAAAATTGCTTTATGTTGTTCATGAATGAAAGCTTTCCTCACCATAAACTAGTATCTTTTACTGGTAGTTATGGCTTATTTTTTAAAAATCTATTTCATCTAGTATTATTACAGCTACACTGGCATTCATTTAGTTAGTATTTGCATGCTGAATTTTCCCATTCTTTTTATTCTTACACAAGCATCTCTTTTAAACAGCATGTGCTTATGTTCTAATTTTTCAAGGGTCTGACAATCTTTTTATTTTACTTGGTGCCCATAGTACTTTATTCATTTACATTACTGCAACTATTTATTTCATAATTCTATTTCATTTCATTTTGTAATAAATTTTCTACACCTTCTTATTTTGTACTTTCTATTTGTTTTCTATTCTTTCATATTGATGGATTACATTATTATTCCAACCATTTTCCTGATGCTAGTTGAGTACTTATTCATGGTTTCTATTGTTTTGATTGTCATAAAGTTGCAACATGTGCACTCAAGTTATCCCAAAACACCTATTGATACCTTTACCTGATTGAACAAAACACTCATCCAAGGAAAATTTATTCATTTTATTCTCATCCCAACATGTATTTAAAAGAAATACATTATATATTGTTATCATTCTATACCTGGACTATTTACAAAAAATATTGGTATGTGGTAGGTTACTTACACTTCATTTCTTCTTTCCTTATAAAATTTCCACCAGGGATCCCTTTCCTTGTATTTGAAGTCTTCATTTGGAATTTTCTCTATATATTTTTCGTGAACTCTCTGACAGTAATTTTCTAAAAAATGCATTTTAGCTTACAGAGCTGCAAACAAAGAGGTCTTAACCCTACGACCAAAGATTAAAATTCTCCAGGGGATACCACAGTCAGCCAGTAATGCTGTGTTTTCCTGAAGAGATGTAAGACTTAGCCTTCATAATCATGAGATAGTAATCCATAATTAGTGATGTGGGAAAGTAAATAAGTGTATCAAAGTTAAGAAATACATAAATATATATAAAATATATTTTATCCTCATTATTAAAAGATTTTTGTTCATATGGTTATAGGATGGTAGTTTTTTATTTTAAGTACATCATTACATAATTCCTCTGTCTTCAGATGGCCATTGTTGGTGTAGAAAGGTCAGCTCAAAGTCTCACATTTTGAAGTGAATGCCTTTTTTCCCTCCACTCACCTTCAAAATATCTTTGTCTTTAACGTTCTATGGCTTCCATGTGTTTTTAAGTATGGGTGTCTTTTCACTTACAGGTTTGATATTTGCTGAGCTTCTTGTATCTGTTGATTTAAATTTGGTATCTTTCATCTTGGGAAATTTGGGGGAATTCTTATCATAGGCTCAACAAATAATGCATCTGTTCCCTTCTTTATATCCTACTTGATAATTCTTTTCGTTCTGTCTTCCATGTCTTTCAATCTGTCTTTCAGACTTTCTGGAATTTTTTTTTTTTGTACTGCATTATAAATACATTCTTCTGATTCAGTTCATTAATTATTTCTTTAATTTTGCTTAATATGTTAAACACTCATGGTCTTTTTAAAATTTCAATAGTGTAGTTTTAATATGTAAATTTTTTGTGTGGTTCATTTTTATGACTGCTATGCCCTTTTTAATCTTAACTATTCATAAATGTAGTGAAGCTTGTCTTTTACTTCTTTAAATACAGTAATTTTTTTAAAGAGAATATTCCTAGAGTAAGTTCTGAGGCTGTTTTCTTACTGGTTTTTTGTAAGTGTACCTTTTTTTCTGTGTGTTCTTGATTGATTTCGAGTCTTTGCTGTTTATTGTCCTTAAAAATATTTGCGGGATATTTAATGCCTAAAAATGATAGTTTCTTCCTCCAGAGGAAATTTGTATCCACGGGAAACTATGCACCATCACTTATATTAATCTAAGTGCTTGGCTGGAGGCTTATGTGAAACATCCAGTGACCTGAATTTTAGTTAAAAATCCACATAAGGGCCAGTTGATGACCATACCTCCAATCATGGATTCTAATATCATCCGACCCTGGTCACTTCAAAATGATAAGTTTTTACGTTCCTCTGGGTGTAGGAGGGAATGTGTATACTGGGTTTACCTCTGGCTTATTCTGACCCAGTGGACATAGTTCTTTAAATTGCAACTTTTTGAGGGAGGGCCTACCAATAAATCCCTCCCCTAGTAAATATTTTGAGTTTGGAGTTTTGTATTCCTTACCCAGAGACACTGACAAAATTTAAGCTCAAATTTGCCCACATCCAGAAAAATCACTTGGGGCAAAAGTGGCCTCATTTTATTGCTTTCATCAAAGTTGACAAGGTGTAGTATTGATTTATATTTTATTGGTTTTAATAATATTTTAAAAATATTTCCCAGAATTTTTAGTTATTTTCATCAGAAGAGTTTTGCAGAATATTCTGGTTATTATATGCTGAGAAATGCATGTTTCTGATAGTCCAGTGGAAAAACGGACCAAAAACTCAGAAGAAAGACCTGCCTGGAGGTTTACGGCTGTGTAGAGACAGCTGAGAGTGAGTATGGACTAAGAACCAACTTGCTCTTAAATACAAAAACTTAAGGGGTTAGAGAAAAATAAAAGCTCCTGAAGGAGAATAAATATAACTAATCCAAGAGATATGGGGATCCATAGAATTGTGTTACAGAAATTGAAGTAGTTGCATGTTTCGTAGGATATAAAAGTAATCAAAGCAGTCAAATGCTGTCAAGAAATGAGTTAAGACTGAGAATATCTGAAAATATCTATTTTTGATAAGTTTTAATGCTACTTATGGCTATAATGTTAGTATTTTCTATGGAGTACATAGAACTTAGTTTATAGGTTTAGGGCACGAAAATGAATAGATAAAGGATTGAGATGAGAAATGACAACTTTTCAAGAACACTGCCTATAAGGCAGAAAGACAGTTATTTCTTCTAACTTAAAAATATATTAAGAGCTTATTATATATTTCTTTCCATCCCCACTGCCAACTCCATTATCTTTCAAATGGACATCTATAAAATTTCTGTAATATCCTTCTAACAAGCCAATGAGCTTGTCTTTTGACCTTTTCTAATTCTTCCCTGAGTAGCCAGATGTGCTTTTAAAAGAGAAGTCAGCTCACACTTTGCTTGCTCAAAACACTTTCTTGACTCAACCTTGCTTGTATACAAGGTGAGCCAAGCTCTAGCACTGGCCATATGCTCAACCATTCTCATCCTCATGACTATGCTCTGGAACTACATTTTCTTCCTTTTCCAACCTAACAAGCCCTTTCTTGACTTTCTACCTTTGACTTTGCTCTTTCCTCCTGGGATGCTGCTATTTTCTGTGCTTTTTAATGGCTGGCTCATTACCTTCATTAAATTTTACCTCTTTAAAAAGCCCAGCCTTAGTGACTAGTTAGTAAAGTGTCTCTCCACGGTTAATTTTCACTCATCATTGTATTTGTTTCCTGCCTGTCATTACCATTTGCTCATATCTTGTTTATGGAAGCACCATGTTGAAGGGACCTAAAATTCCCCATCCCTGCTCCATCCCATGCATCCATTGCAGTATATGGCATTATAGTTAGTGATACACCATAACTGATTGAATAAATGAGTGATGGTCTAAAAAAGTAAAGATGTGCACAATGTCTTTAAGACTTGTCCCATCAAGACCTGGAGTGTATGTCCATTTTATTAAATCTGGATCAGCTCTGTGATTACTTTCACCAATAGAATATAGCAAAAATGATTCTGAGCCAATTTCTGCACCCAGAGCATAAGAGACTGACAGTTTTACTCCCCATCCAAGTCTTAAAGCTGGGTAGTGATTATTTGAAATAAATAGCTACTCTGGAAGTCTTGACTCCCATGTCCAGCTATTCTTCTGCAGAGACCACGTGAAGAAGCTCTGAGATTACAAGGAGAAGGAGAGGGCAGAGTTTAGCTCAGGCTTCCAGATATCCCCAGCAAGGTTTCAGCCCTATGCAGCCATCTTGGATCATCCAAACCAGACCACCCATCCACTAATTATAATTACTATAATTGGGTGAAATAAAATGTGGTTCTTCTAAGCTCTGAAGTATTGAAGCAGTTTGTTACACAGCAAGAGATTACTGAAGCAGGTGTTTCCTATCCTCCAAAACTCAGCGGTTTGACATTATGATTGGAGATTTGGCATAGTAAGACAAAAGGACCAGGGTAAGACACTGAGAAGGCACAGTTTACCTTACAGACCAAGCTGGTTCAGGAAAGCAAGAAATTCAGAAGGAAACTAATGGAGGAAGACAGTCAACAGATGGAATAGTTAGGAGGTTCCACACTTGAAAAGCAAATGCGTTGAGGACGGGTTGTCTGGAAGCCAGAACATTGCTGTCAATGAACAGGATTTTGTTGAAATTTAGTATGTCAGAGGTAGATAAATTTGGGGTGATTACAAAATCTAAGATATGCTCATGGGAATGAAGTACTGAATTAGAGTGAAGAACAATGATGCCAATGTCAAACGTAAATCAGTGAATACATATTTTCAGTTCCCAATAAAACTGAAATTGTTTGTAACTACCTGTCTTTCTATCAGGAACATACCCTCAAACACATATTTACTTTCTAATGAATGGTTTTCTGTGAGAATTTTTTGAATGACCTACTGGATTGTTTCATGAAGTTTAGAGTCTCAGTGGAAAGCATTCCTAAATGAAAGCCTGTGTAAAGTCTTCCCTTTAAAAAGCTGCCCAAACTACC
Source organism: Galago senegalensis (assembly GCA_963575145.1). Classification (NCBI taxonomy): domain Eukaryota; kingdom Metazoa; phylum Chordata; class Mammalia; order Primates; family Galagidae; genus Galago; species Galago senegalensis. Next base: position 27,538 of record CAUYTI010063884.1, on the reverse strand, counting down.
TATTCTAGGGTGGATTATCATCCTAAGAGAAGCTAAAAAGTGTGATACTGAGCACACTTAGTACAGTCCAGTCAAGTCTGCTTATGGAAAATTTCTCCTATGGAAGCTTCACTTTAAGCATACTGGCTATTAATAAGGTCAAAATTTCATTCTTTGGAATAGCCCAGTGATAAAAATAGACCTTTGCAGTAATGATTAATGTGCAGGGTGAGAACTTCAAATATGATGAAAGAAAGTTTCAGGGGTTAAAAAAAAAAGAGCTCATTGTTTGCATAGAATCTGATTTTTATGGTTTAAGAGTTATTCAGCTTACTTTATTATGAAATATTTAATACAAAAATGAAATAAATGAGATTATGAGAAAATAAATCCACTTAGGTATTAAGTACTCAAAAGTAGATTTGCTTAAGAGAACTAAAAAGGTGACTATTATTTTTATTAAGGAAACAAAATAATTCCTAAAAATAATATTATACAGATTTTATTCATTTATATTAAAATAACTGGTTGAGGAGTCTATTGTCAAAATATCTCACCACATATATATTGAAGGGTGATGACTCTGAAGATAAAAGTAATTTTTGTTGACATGGAATATTTAGCACTAGATATTTGCTAAGATATTCACCTAGATTATCTTTTCATGATAATTAACTTCTTTTTAATAGACAAGACTGAAGAACAGAGACGTTAAGCAAAGTCACCCAGCTAAGAAATGCCAGAATATATCTGAGTGTATGTAAACAGGGTATTAGTTTCCTGGAGGTAAAGGTGTGAACTTTTAAAGTAATTAAGAATTCAGTTAGCGTCAATCCATTAAAACATGTGCTTCAAGTCAATTCTGAGTTTAGCATTTTATTTTCTTGTACCTACTGGTTTAAAATGTCTGGGAAGATTTCCAAATAGGGGGTAGTTCTAATGTTTAAGTCCATATAGAGATATCTAACTTACTATTTGCAAAAAATAGTGCATGAAAACCTCAGATTATAGGAAAAACGTGTTAGAAGTGTATATTTCTTAATAAGGCTATCAAAGATTAGTTCATATGCTATTTTTGACCTTATGTATATTAAATTTTTCCTTTTGTTTCTTGAAAACAATCACCATGAACACTAGTAGGCAAGAGTATCTTTGATTTTAAAAATAAAAAATGATGTTTACATCTATAATGAGATTTTTAAACTAATATTAAAGAATGTTAATATGACATATTTTTAAATTTGTGAGGTAGTTGGGACCATAGACATTCTACATGCTTGATAGATGCTCAGTCACAGTGAAAGGAAAAGAATTCCTGCTTGTTGCAAGGGTTTCTTGTGGGACTGATCCCAATTTAATCACAAGAGGAGCACGGCCAAATATGCATACGTTACAGTGTCATTCTTCCTAAAGCCGTTTATTCCCAAGTTAAAAGACGGCTGTGTAAAACACTGTCTTCTGCTCTTCTCTAGGATTAAAGGAAGTTGGGAAAATTTTGCTCTTTTCCATTAACAAATCCAATATTTATAGGAGAAAATCTACAAGTTGGAGTATTAAGTCAGTGAATTAAATTATGCCATTGTACTACAAAAAGAGTTAAACTGCTACAATTACTGCATGAAAATCTCATCATGAACAGGTGGAAGTCTGCATACCCCAAGAGGGTGTGGGAGATCAGCACCCCCATGCACGCTCTACCAGCCTCTCCTCTTTTGGCTGCTCCTTACAGTAACCCCCATCCTGTTATCCATGGGGGGTATATTCCACAACCCCCAGTGGAAGCCACAGCTTGGAAATATTACTGAACTCTCTATATGTTATGTTTTGTCCTATACATTAGATGTAATACCACGTGTAACGATTAAAACATTACACACAATCCATAAATATACATAAATTAATATAATAAAAAAAATTGGAAAAAGAAAAAAGCCAGGCATGATGTTCATGCTTATAATTCTACCTCTCTGGGAGGCCTAGGTGGATGGATTGCTTGAGCTGAGGAGTTCAAGACCAGCCTGAACAAGACCCTGTCTCTAGTAAAAATAATATTAATGAGCTGGGCATCATGGCAGGTGCCTGTAGTCCCAGCTACTCTGGAGGCTAAGGCAGGAGGATCGCTTGACCCCAGCAGGTAGGAATTGCTGTGAGCTAGGCTGATGCCACTGTACTCTAGCCCCGGTGACAGTGTGAGACTCTATCTCAAAAACCAACAAACAATCCAAATAAAATAAAATAAAATCCAACTAGAAATGGCATGGCAGAAACACTGGATGACCTTGGGCTTGGTGATGTCTCATTACCAAGGCAAAACAAAGACATGGTCTGCTACAGATATAATTTATAAACTGGACTTCATTACAATTAAAATCTTCTGTCCTGAAAAATCTCTTTCAGAAAAATGAAAAAGTAAAACATAGGGCGGCACCTGTGGCTCAAAGGAGTAAGGTGCTGGCCCCATATGCTGGAGGTGGCGGGTTCAAACCCAGCCCTGGCCAAAAACTGCAAAAAAAAAAAAAAAAAAAAAAAGTAAAACACAGACAGGAAGAAAACATATCTGACAAATGACAGTTATCCAAAATATACAAAGAACACTATAAACCCAACAGTCAGAAAACAAGTGACTCGATTTAAAAATGAGCCAAAGACCTTCACACACACCTCAGCAAGGCAGAAAAACAGGTGGAAATGAAGTAAATGAAAAGACCATCGGCCACCAGGAAGATGCAGATTAAAACAACGAGACACCACAGCACATGTCAGAACAGCCAAAATCTAAAACTCTCAACAACTGCAGATACCGGTGAGGATGTGGAACTAGAGGAACTCTCATTCATTGCTGGGGCGGTGGGGGGGAGGCAAAATGACACACCCACTTTGCAGTACAGCTGGGCCGTGCTTCACAAGGCGCACACCATGTGAGCCAGTAGCCATATACCTCTGCCATTACCCAAGTGAGTCGTAGATTTATGCCCACAAAAATACCTGGACAGAGATGCTTAAGCAGCTTCGTTCATAATTGCCAAAACTTGGAAGCAATCAAGATACGCTTCAGAAGGTGAATGGGTGAACTGTGGTACACCCAGAGGATAAAATATTATTCAACACTAAAAATACATGAGTTATAAAACCACAGAAGGACACAGAAAGCGCGTATCACTGAGTGAGAGAGTCCAAGGGAAATGCAGGCACGTGGCCGCCCCTGCAGGAGATGCTAGAAGAGGCAGAGTGGCAGACAGAGGCTTCCAGGGGTTGGGAGGAACGAGGGTGAATAAACCAAGCACAGAGAACTTGTAGGCTAGTGGCAAGGCATGCCAAGAGGGAATAGTCAAGTTTAAAAAGCAAATATAGAAAAGCAAAATCCACTGTAACTTCACTCTCAGAAAGCAGGCACAAGTCTAACTAGATGAAAATAGTGTGTGCAATGAACGATTCTTTGTGTTTTCCCAGAAAGGCAATGAAATCATAAGATTTTTATGTTTACAACAGCTATTTTAATTCCAAGTTATTTACATATATGCCTACACTTTCAACGATAGATGATTAGTTTGAAATGTTCTTACTGTTTTATATTCTAAAAGTTTAATGTCTGGCAACAGAGATTTAATAATTATCTTAAGGTAAAAAGTATATTGTTTAAAAAGCAATATACTACCTATTTATCTTGAGTGACATTTTATGCCTTAGTTCTTTGTTTTTGGTGGGGGGGGAGTACATTTAACATGAACCTAATTGAAATGTTCAATTAACCAGGTCTTCATTTGTTTAATAATAAAAAAGTGGCCAAACTAAAATGTATTCACAATGTAATTATCAAGTAATTCTTTTTTTTTTTTTGAGACAAAGTCTTACTTTGTTGCCCATGGTAGAGTGCCATGGTGTCATAGCTCACGGCAACCTCAAACTGTTGGGTACAAGTGATTATCTTTCCTCAGCCTCCTGAGTAGCCAGGACTATAGGCCCCTGCCACAATGCCTGGCTATTTTTAGAGGTGGGGTCTTGCTCTTGCTCAGGCTGGTCTCAAACCTGTGAGCTCAGGCAATTGACCTGCCTTGGCCTCCCAGGGTGCTGGGATTACAGGCGTGAGCCCTGCACCTGGCCCCAAGTAATTATTCTTAAGGTCAAGCATTCAGAGCTCTGCTTTTTAGTATATGATCGTAAGTCTAGAGTTGGTTCAAAAACTTTGTATGCCTGTAAAGAGAAAAGAAATTTACACCAAAATGTAAACCAACATCATGTCACACTGTTATGTTCAGCTGCTAATTTGGGGTGGGGGGGTGCAGGGCAAGGGGGAAGACTTTATCAATAAGAAAAGTAGAGCATCAATTTCTATTTTTACACATTTTTTCCTATCCTGTATCTTGTACAGAGTACACAGAACAGTTCTTTTTAGAAAAGAATTCCAAACCTGAATCAAACAATTGGTAAAAGCTAACAGCCAGTGCAGGAGGCGCTGTATGGGAAACAGAACAAATGACAGGCCTCAGCCTTCTCTGAACTAAAAACATAAATGGGAATGCACAATATAAGCATTTAAAAATACATCTGTCAAAACCAGGCACCTTGTACTAAAAGATGAAAGTTTGTTTCAGCTAAAGATGTTCAAAATACAACAAGACAAAGCAAAAACTAATAGATAAGTCATAGAAAATATTTACTATGAGTCTTCCAGGGCCAACAGTATAAGGTTGGAGTAACACTGTGGAAGTGGAGCGTGTGAGGTGTGAAGCAATCCTCAGGCAAAAGCAAGCAAGCAATTTAAACCTATTCAGCAAGAGAGTGATGTATTTTAAAGAAAACTAATTGTAAGTCGGATTGTAATGGGATATCCATGAGGGTGGTTTGATCAATGATGCAACATATTCTTATTGATGAAATCAGCCTTAAATCTGCTCTGATTTCTCTTCAGAACCTCTTCGAATTTAAGTATGTGCCTTCATAATGCAACAAGCCAGTTTCATAGCTAAGACACCAACGGAAGCTGGCAAGGTGACTTGCAGCACGGCACTGAGCGAGATTTGAGATGCAGCGCTTAGAGAGGGAGCAGAAGGGCCGGAGAAAAGCAGCCTTCAAAGCCTCACCCCCTTCTGTCTTTTGTATTCATCAAGGCAAGGGATATTTCAGAAACTTTATAAATAGCAAGCATCATTTCAATAAAATTGTCCTCTTAATTCACTCTGAGTTGAGTGAACCACAAAGCCCAATTAAGCAGAACCACCATCTCAGAAAATGAACTAGGAAGATCCACAATTTGTGCTCATGTTTGATTTACAACACAGAGAAAATGAAATATAACAGAATAAATTTCACAACAAGTTTTGAATTCTGCCTGTAGACTATGATGTCACGTAACCGTCCTTCAGGGAAATTCATTCGTTCATTCATTTATGAAATTCATTCATGTAAAATTCCAGTGTTGCAATTGGTTCTGGTTAAACAGAAATGAAAACAGAATGATTCTTTTAAGCATTAACTTAGGATAGGCCTTAAGACTAAGCAAACTGGGGACACCATCAAATTCACACTCATATACAACAGAAGATGAATGCACATACGTTCAAGAGCTGCAGGAGCTTACCAGTGATCACAGAATTAATTCTCAAAAACTTGAAAGAAGAGCATATATTTTGTATTCATTTTTATGCTCAGGAGATGACGATTTTGTTGTTTGAAGTATTTGACAAAAGAATGCACACTTTGCAATGATATTAAAAAATGAATTGAGAAAGTCTATTAAACAGGTGTGGTTCTGACACAGAACGTTACATTTTAGATAAATTAAAATAAGGATTATAAAATTTTGTGGTGACTTGGATACATAATGTGAAAATCTCAAGATACAGGAATCGGACTCCTGTTTATATAAATGTGAACCCGGGCTGCTTCTAGCACATGCAATTCCTCTTGGGGAAAAGAAAGTGAAGTTAGAGGGGCGGCACCTGTGGCTCAAAGGAATAGGGCACCGGCCCCATATACCAGAGGTGGCAGGTTCGAATTTGACCCTGGCCAAAAACTGCAAAAAAAAAGAAAGTGAAGTTAGAGAAGGCGGAGCTAGAGGAAATGCTTTATGAGAGCACAGTTGGGACAAGAGGAAGGAAACAGGAAAAGGACTATGCTTAGCGGAGCAGAACTCCAGCCCCTTTAGGCCTGAGAGAGACGAGGCAGAGCAGAGAGAGGCTGAAATGTTCCTTGAGTCCCATAAAGACAGAAGAGAAAAGGAGATTAAGATTGTCCATGTAGACGGAGGATTCTGGGAACGTGCTGGAATCCAAAGCGCCTGGCAGCTCCCTCCTCACCTAGTCAACATTTGCACTTTCAAAACCTGTCTGATGTAAACATTATTTTTTGTAATTCTAGCATTGATTGAAGGCTTGCAACTTCCAGGGGAAGGCTTGGGCAGTAAATTACAGTTAATTTTGGCCAATTTCAGCAATTAGCATAGACAGTAGCAGCCACACATGCCCCACTCCCAGCCCCTTGGCAAGCAGCTGCCCACACATTTCTAAAGCAGCCCGGGCCGTCTGTGGTAGCCAAGGCAAGCACAAAGGACCCTGATCTCCAAATATTGAGGATCTGTGCTCTGACCACTGGCTGCTGCTACTGGCCACAGAGGAATGCCGAAGCGGGGGTCACTGTTACTGCATGTCCCCCGGTTGTTTCAAGCCCCTTCTCAGCTAGCCAAAGTGACTTCCAAGGGATTAAAGAACAGGCATCCACTCTACCCCTTCATTATTTTCTTTTACTCTTTGTTTAGGGAGCCAGACATTAAAGACAAGGCTACTTAAAGCACCTGCATCTATGGAGAAAGTTAGAAAGTGACCACCCACATTCAGGGAAAGGTACCGTTCAGAAGAGACCTAAGATCTTAGGTGACACTCAGGTTGAGAACTGGCACAGGAGTGGTCGACAGTAATAGCACACACACACACAAAATAATGAGTGCCAAACTCTGAGAGAGGGGATAATTTGATTTACAAAGTTACTATAGTGCTAAATTCAAATGTCCAGCTTTCAATAAAAAAATCGTAAAGCAGACAAGCATGGTCAGATGTATAGAAAATCTAAGTCATTACCCAATTGACCACACAGTTAGTAGGTGCGGAACTCTTCAGAAATCTAGGCTTTTTTTCCCCCTACAATCGTAAAAATTAGGGAAATAAGATGAGGACTCAGCAAATGAATCATCCTTGAAATTCTTGCTGGTGGAACTGACAATTGGATGCTGTTGGTTTAGTCTCAGTTGTAGGAATTTAAGAAACGGACTCCATCGCCCCAAACACCAGAGAGCAGAACCTGTTTGGGTTCTGTTTCTACTCAGGGCTCATGACTTCTTTCAAATAGTGTTTTTATATTAAGAAGATACCTTAGTTGTTTTTTTTCTTTGAGGACTGAAGTTATTCCTTATGAACTATGCACAAAAACAACAAACCAACCAAAGCAATGCAAGAAAACACAACCAAAATGATTATCATTCCAGTGGCTATGAAGCTGTCATGTCAAAGACAGCAATCACATTGTTATAATTTATTCTTTTGTGTTTTAATAAAGATAAACACTCTGATAAAAAAAATTACTAGGAACATTCATATACAGAAAACAATATATCCTTCTATACTTTAAAATTGGCTTCTTCATTTGTTATATTTTAAGGAAATTATTTAGCATATATTCTAATGGTCAAGCCGTATAACCTATGCACTGTCTTCTTTAATAATGTTGAATAAAATTGTTCCTATGTACTAAACATGCAAAATACAAGAGTGTCCATAAAGTTCATGTGCAATTTGAAATAGTGAACTTGATGGACACCCTGTATATGCAAAATGTAATCAAAGCACTTGGAACATGTCCAGATAGAAAGTAAACACTTCCTACTCACACACCTCTCACTGGTAAATCGATGCCACTACACCCAGATGAGGGCCACGGTTTCCAGTGGAACTGTCCAGGTCTCCCTATCACATTTCCCCAAATACCTAATACTTAACTGATCAATGCATCAGTCAAAATCTCACACAGTGGATTTATAATACTATAGTTTGTCCTCAACTATTGAAGTAGATCTACTCAGGCAACCACATTAAAATACTGTGATAAATAAATACTTGCAATTGCCAACTTGAAAAAAAAAACAAACTAGCAATGACTTCCATGTTCCAATTTTCTGTTAGCAAAAATGCAAAGTTAATATACAACTCGAGTTCCCATTTTGCTCTTTCAGGTTTAGAATCTACTTTTGCTAACACTGACCCAGCTTCAGCTAAGCCCTAGTAAAGGTCTTTCTAAATTATAGTTAATCCTAAAATCTCTTAAGTAGGTATTTTCTGAATTTCCCTCAAAATATTTTTTAACTAGTATTATTTAAATTTTCAGTAGCGTATTTTATTTTTCATATTCATTTCTCCATTAGGGCTGCTGAGGAATTGTAAAGCAAGATGAGAGTCAAGGTGTAGGTGAGGACCCAGAAGTCTTTTGCTGCTGGTAATGCTGATAGCCTGGGTGACGGGGACCGAGCCACTGATCCACCCTTGGACTTGGTTTCCGACTTTGTATTTGGTGTGTCTTGGATGTAGACTTCATTAGTGTTTATCAGTGAATTCTTATGAAGATTAAATGAAATAATATATGGAATTGGTTAGAAAGAAGTAATAAAAATATAAAATAATCCCATGACCAAGTATCACCAATTTATCTAAATTGTTTTCTACTAGTGGGCTTTATTCACTTGAGGAATCAGTCTAGTTCCTTAAAGAAAAGTATTTCTCAGCAGAAGTTCATTGACAGAATTGAACCGACCCTGGAGGACTATACATTACGTATACCAAGGATGCTGCTGGATTCTGTCCTTCAGTTTAAGGTCTCAAAACTGTTTTACTTATTTTAAAAATGCTTGTAAGTATACATTACAATGATTTATACAGAGAAATTTTTGGAGAAAGATCAGTTTTCTTGAGGCACACTTATCCCCTCCTTGACTTACTTTTTCCTAAAATGCATGTTCTGGCAACAAGATTATTACAGACTGAAAAAGAATCCAGGCCACAGTAGAAAAGCCCACTCTCTAAGGTAAGAGGTGGAGCGTGGCGCTTATCCCAAGAACTAAACAAACATTTGGTTGAATGGTTTACTGTGGAGCTAATAGAGTTGACTGTCAGTGACTTGAGCAACTGAGGTGGTGACATAGAGTGTGGCCATATGCTTGTGTGCAATTTAAAATAGTGTGCAATTTAAGACTGCATGTGAACTTCGTGGCCACCCTGTATATTGATCATGAAAAGAACACGCAGCAAAGTCAAAGAACACCTTTGTGGACCTTCCATCATGTCAATGATGTGGCAATCCAGCGAGGAGGGAGATGGTGGGGGTAAGAATCACAGCTGTCACCAGCTTATCTTACTGTGTTAACACTGCTGTCAGCCACCTTGTCAACAGTCACCAATAGCTATCTGCGATTTTCTGCACTTTCCTGGAAAAGCGTCCCTCTTAGGTTTCATGGGCTGGAATGTGATTCATCAAAAGTCAACCATGCTGAGTATTATCTTTGCCTAATAAAAAGTGCCACTACATATATTTTTTTATTAAATCATAGCTGTGTACATTAGTGCCATTATGGGGTACACTGTGCTGGTTTTCTATTTTGCTAGCCTTGGCACCTTGAAGGAGCTTACTGAAACAGGATCCACACAATCGATTGTGCTCTCAAACCACTGTTTGTACTTTAATGGTGTTGGCGCTTAGCACAGACACAGAATAACAGACCGCACAGAGATGTCAATTGTCCTCCGTCAGAGAACAGTGTCACACCAAGCACACAGGGACACAGGAGCCCTCCGTGCAGGACGTTTTACCAGCTCCCTCTCCCTCTGTGTCTTTGTTATTTGTACCAATAAAGCCTCTTTGGGGATTTTTATGAGGTGAAGCTGCTCACTGTCATTATACAGCCCCGGGGTGCCGTGTTCAATGCTAATGACCACATCAAATGGAAACACAGTATTGAAGGCCGACAGCCTCAGCATCTGCGACAGTGATCTCGGAATATCCCCACTATTTTTCCTGAAAATAAAATACTGATGATAGATCCCCTTTCTGATTCTCATCCACAGACTAATTAAATTCATAATTAACTTTGCTAGATTCCAGGTCCAGCAAATAGTCTGAAACAGACTATGTAGGAAATTTCCACAGGAGGAAATTAAAGATTGAACAGAAATCATCTACCCACAAGACACAAGTAGGTGTCTGGCATGCCCTCTTAGTTGCCTGATAAACACACCAGCAAACTGTTTGTCCCATAGCATCAGTCGGGTCGGGTATATGTGATTACCAAGGTCTGATGTAATGACTGAAGTCAGCAGAAGCGACACTAGCTTATACTATACTTCTTAGCACGACCTGTCAGGTAGGTCTGATTTTCTATCAGACACTTAGAATGCTTGGTTAAGAACGCTAATTACTTTTTAAGGGCCTTTCTGGGAGAAGGACTTTACGACACATAAAGGCAACTTTTCTCATTTACTCGAGATGGCCTTAGTTTAAGCCCTCAGGTCACACTCACAAAGCTGTCCTAGTTAGGTGTGTCTGCGTGTATGCATCTGTGTATGTAGTATCTGTCTACATATCTGTAGTAGGAGCTCATGGTAGTGAAACACTGAGGCATCTGATACGGAATCTGTGTTTAACTCAACTTACTTCCAGAAATGTATTAACAAAAATCTAATTTTCAAATGACAGTTTTCTTAGGTAAGCCATTAGAATACTAATGTGCTCAAGGCAAATCTTTGAGATAAAGACGGGATTTTTCATTACTAGTTTGGTAGTCTCTACAATGAGTGAGTCCTCTACTGGGACATGCCACACAAGTATTTTTTGTGATATTTTGACCCTGCTAAGATATAATAGAAATTGACATACAAATGTCTCAGGTGAAGAACTGTTGCCATCCACTGTTTATTCATGATATCCAGAAGAGATACTGTTTGTCAGGAACCCTAGATTGGTTTAACAAATATTCTCTCCTTTATGTGTGGGGGCATAAGGCCTGTGTTCTGAGTATCCCAGATATAGATACAGCAACACGGAACTACCTGAGTGACAAATGGAGAAGTAATTTACTTTGGTGATCTGAATAGAGAAAATCATCTTAGGGAGAAATACTGGTGTATTAGAAATTTTTGTTTAGTTAAACTCCTAAATATTCATAAGACTCAGGAAGAAACATTCCTGATAATCCAGGAAAATGGATAATAGGAAAATTTACTACGTCCCTACATGTTCTAGGCAACTTAACCTGGATTGTGTAAAGTAAAATACAGTAATATAACACTGGTAGGGCCTCAAAAAAAGGACAGCCTCCTTACCGATTAACCACTGTGTACAATAAGTAACATAAGGAAATATATATATTTATAGAAAGTAATGAAGTATTAGGACTGAGCACACACCACGGGTGTGTGTGTGTGTATGCCTCCTAATTCACTATATAAGTATGTTACAATGACTTAGGATACTAAGGATAAGCCATGAAGATGGATAAGAAAACAAGCCTGAGACAAAGGTCTCTACAAGTTGAAATCAGGATAAGTCTGTTCACTAAACCACTTAGTTGGATTTCTTGAAGACTCTTAGAGCTTTCCCCCAGCTCTGAAAATATCTAACTGATAGTAAATCCCATGGACCATCATAGAAAAGAAAATACCATCAACCCAGCCTTATAGTCACCAGGAAGACAATTATTAGGAGTTTATAACACGGAAGGAAATAGGTTATCACAAGCATAAATAAAGAAAAGTCATATTTTCTAAAAATCTAATTGTAAAAAAAAAAAACAGAGAGAATAAAGAACAGTTTAAAACTAAGCATTAAAACATAAACCGGCATCAAAGAGGTACCAAGTACTTAAGGGCTGCGCCCTTAATCCGCAAACCCCATTCATTTGAACATATGCACACTCCTCTCCTGTAATCACTTAGATAAGTGCTTGGTCTCTCCTTTACCTCCCCTCCTCTGACCATTATCATGAAAATGTAACAGAGGGATGAAGATCAGGGAGACAAAACTGGGGAGTCACCGCTAGAGAGACACCCGCTCTCCCACCTGACCACTTGGCTCCCCTCAGAGCCGGCGCCCCACACCCCCATCCAGCCACCTCCTCGACCCCCTCCTGCTCATCCCACTCTTCCTTCCTGTTTTACAACTTTAATCTCCTTTATTCTTATTCTTTTTAAAATAATCTTCATTCCCCAATCTCCAGTGCAAAGCATAATGCCGGCCTGAGGACAGTGTCAGCGCGAGAGTTAGAAGGGAAGGTGGAGGCGCAGGTCCAAACAAGTGTCAACAGTGTACGTGGTGATGCAAGTCTTGACAGCGTCCTGAGCAAGCTGTGATTCCGTCACACAGTAGGTGTGCGGCTGGCCGGAACGTCAGTCGTGAGTGCCTTTTACTAACTTCCTTCAAGAAAGAGCTCATTTCAAATTCCCACTGCATGTCCCCTGTCCTCACTGCCGTCGTGGTGAACTCGGCTTCCAAGACGGTGCCCCTTGGAAATGCAGGAACACGGGAGAAGGTTACATTTTCTTCATCTTTTTGTAAAGGTTCCAAATTGTGTCCTCAGATGCATAATGGGTCAATCATGTTGATTATTTCATAAATTACAAAGAATGGAAATAGAAAACTAAGGTCAAATAAAGAGAAGTAGAGTGACAAAGGACTCACGTTTACCTTACCGAATGGATTGGAAAAGGAGGGGAAGTAAGAGGATCAATATTCTGACTCTGCGACTGAGACCGCGGATGCTACACGGTCTCCTCTGAGTAGAAGCAGCTGAATAAAGATGGAAACCGGGGAGGCAGAGGCCAGGCCTGGTGCGGCGCTGGGGCCCGCTGTTTCAGCTTTGGGAAGACCCCGACACAGGTGCACGGAGTGAAGGGCCAGGTGCGTCCGTCAGCCACACCGGCCAGGAGGCCGCGGGGGACACGGAGGGAGGCCAGGTGGAGCGGAGCTGCGGCCTGAGGAAGATGTCAGTCCCCACCTGCCAGGCTGGGGGGGACTGGCTTTCAGGTTCTGTACTGACCCTGCAGTGCAGCGACACCTATTCCAGAACAAATCGCTTCACAATGGGACTTCCAAGCGCTTCTCAACCCGGAACTTGGAAAACAGTCCCACACAGGGTGTAATGCGGAACATCTGTGTGTTCTCCGAGTAGAGGCAAAGACGGGACAAGGCCACCAGCTATGGCCACTGCTGCCCTGAGAGTAACTCTACCCTTCAGTGAGAGAAGGCACTCCCAGGGCATAACTTGAATTTCCACTAATGTCTATCTTTTTTTTTTTTATTAAATCATAGCCGTGTACATTAATACTATCATGGGGTACAGTGTGCTGTTTCTATATGGAATCAGAAAAAACCTCGAATAGCCAAGACCTTACTCAGAGATAAAAACAAAGCAGGAGGAATCGCGCTACCAGACCTCAGACTACACTATAACGTCTCTCGAGTCATACTGAAAACACCCCCATCACAAACCTGAGTGTCTCAGACCCACAGCAGATGGCTCACCAGTCACTTAGAATGGTCCACCCTGGGGTTACTTTTCTCTTCGTATCTGTCCTGACGCTCTCCGGCTTCCAGCGCCACCACGAGCCTCTGTTTGCTCTGTCTACGTGCTCTGTCACCGTCCCTGCCAGCTGCCCTCGTCCTCTCACATCCATATGAGTTAGGAAAACTCACAGGAGAGTAGAGGGAAAATGGGGCTTCCTCAGAATATGTCACAACAAGATGGTTGTAGCAGAATCCGCACACCCGTGAAGACAGTACAATAGACCTGCGCAGGCATCATGATTCATCACCAGAGAAGGGACCGGAGCAAATATAAAGATAAGGTGGAGGGTCAGAGTTTTCATCTTGGCAGCCGACAATATTGACTAATCAATTTTTTTCATCATGGCTAAAATTTCCTGTTAATACTATGAGAGAGACTAAATACAACATCAGCTGGAATTGTCTGTGGGCAACAGCCTCTCAAACACATCCACTTAACTCCTGCATAACTGTGTCAGCAAGAGAGGAAAAGGTACAGACACCATGAAATAACACATGCTTCTCCCCCAGATGGCTTCCACTGGGCTGCACTTCTATCAGAACCACACACATGCCCTCTGTCAGCTCTGTGTGATTAGCTGAGCCGAGCGGCAGCAAGCGGCTGAAACCACCACGTGCATCATAAATATTTTACAAAATCACAGATTGCTCAGAATTTGAAGAACTATTAAAGGCCAACAGTTCAACATCCCATTTAGTTGAACTGAAATTCCTGCTACAAGTTTCCTACCATCCAGTTTATCCATCTGGTAGGAAACTGAAATTTCAGGTCCAAGTTTCATCTAGATGACAAAACATTTGCTTTGTCTTAAGTAGAACAGGATACTGTAAAATATCAGCCCTCTACCTAAAACAGTGTCCCTAAGATCTCCCAGGTTCAAATGCAACCTTATCACTTGCTAGGCATTTGATCTTGGAATATGTAAACTGAATTCCCCTTAGGCTCCTATTCACACGTGTGCACACCACGCACAGATAAATACACACAGAGAGAGATGGAGAGAGAGAGCAGGAAGTGCAGGATGAAGAGACTACTGATTGCTTCCCTGGGGGGTTATGGGATTGTGACCGTGAGTATCAGAGCACACACACGGACTTGAGTATTAATCACAAGTTTCTTTTGAAAATGGACTGAGATAACATACATGGGCATTTAATCTGGTCTCTTACTCCCTCCCAGTCATTGCATAAAAGAAGACTTTACCATGAGTGTGGGAACTGTTTGGGTTTATTTACTAGTAATTCAGGTGTTCATTTAATACGTCTTAAATAAATCACCAGAAATGAAAAAGTTTCATAGCAAAATTGATTTGGAAAATGCCACAGGTTCTATTCTCCTCTTGAAAATTAATAATAGTCTCTAAAATTTAAAAGGTTTAGAGAAGTACTGTGAACAGGTACAGAAAACCATTGATGTTTGTGAAGCACTTTCCAAAAGTGTTACTACTATTTTTATTTCTGAGGTTCTGCTGATGTCCATCCTGGCATGCAACACACATGAAAAAGATGTCTCTGGGTTGGCTGCGGTGGCTCACATCTGTAATCTTAACCCTCTGGAAGTCTGAGGGGGGTGGATTACTTGAGCTCAGGAGTTCAAGGTCAACCTGAGCAAGAATGAGACCCCATCTCCAAAAATAGCTAGGCACTGTGACAGGTGCCGATAGTCCCAACTAGTTGGGAGGCTGAAGCAAGAGAATCCCTTGAGCCTAAGAGTTTGAAGTTGCTGTGAGCTGTGATGCCACAGCACTCTACTGAAGGCGACAGAGTAAGATTTTGTCTTAAAAAAAAAAAAAAGTATCTCTGAAACAGGACATCATTAAAAAAATAAGTTCAAAGATTTAAAATAATTTAAGTAAAGGTAGTAGTAGATGCAGAAACAGAATAAAATACTAATTTTATTTGGAAAATATGGCAAAGTTTAGTTTGTTTTTTTATAGCAGTATGGTAATAATTTTAGTAAAAATGGTTTAAGCGTGGTCTTCATACATGGAATCAAACTGACGTACACACGTGTGCACACCACGCACAGATAAATAGAGAGAGAGAGAGAGCAGGAAATGCAGGATGAAGAGACTGCTGAACTGCTGATTGCTTCCCTGGGGGATTACAGGATTGTGACCGTGAGTATCAGAGCACACACACGGACTTGAGGCTTCATGCTCACTCATTGTTTTTTCTGGTTACCATCTGGTCCCTCACTATGAAATAAGTAGTGTTAATATATTTAACTTGTTTTATTGGGGTCTTATAGCCAGACATCTTTTATTATTACGAATGCCCTTCCTATTCTGTCCTTTCATATTTCTATTTAAAGCTCTGTGGAAATGTCACACACTTCGATAGGAACTTTGAGATAACTTTGATTATAGGGAAGACATCTGCTTTGGAAAGGCCATCTCCTGAGGAGTATGTAAATCCTTCCTGAAATGCAAAGATCTTACAGTTTGCAGAGAGAAGGTCCTAGTATGTGCATCCTGGCACTTATAAAACCATTTTCTTTCTTTTGTTAAGTTCTGATTTGTGTATTCTAGTTACCGAAGGTGTGCCAAGTAGTGACACCATCTGTCACTTGACAATTTACCCTTGAAAGGCCCCGACACCTCCTTCTTTTCCTCATTTATGTCCAAGATTCAAAGTTACAAATTTAGTCATCTATGACTTGATATTTAAATTATTTGGAAAATTTATATCCACTAAATGGTATATATCCACTAAATGGTAAACAGCTTGTTTAATGTCTGTGAGGACATTTCTACCATGGAACCTTGCACCGATAGTTTTCTTTTTTTCCAGGCTTGATTATTTCTAAGAGAAATATGTGACACTAAAATGTGGTTATTTTCCCTTCCACTTGCAAGAAGAACAAAATAGTTAATGGGACCGTGTTTTAGAATAAACTCTTGAAATTAAAAATAAACTTCAAATGTCTCTGTTCACTCAATACACGGCTTAGGTCACTTGAAAATAAGATAGAACTCAGTATAAGACATTCCTGGACACCAACTAAAGTTAAAATACAAGAAGAGCCTTGTCTATCCTTTAAACAAGTTTAGGATTTTGACACAGACTCAGGAAAATGCACAGTTAAGATGATCTCAACAGAAGGAGAATCGTTGCTTCCAAATCACGATTTCATAATTTCTTGAAAAAAGGTAGCTCTAAATATAATCTGTCAAAAGATCAACACAAAAGAAAATAACAGATGCTATCAACAGAGTAATGCACCAATGTCGTCTCCAATGACAACGTTTCAGAACTTCTCACACAGGTCAAATCCACGATGTGAACCTGAACAAAACAGGGGAAAGCAGAAGACTGTTCGATAACAAGTCCAACGTGGAATTTTTAATATAGAGGTCACTGAAATTGTTAAAAATGTCCATAGTAAAATAAATATTTTTATTCAAAAGTAAAAATAGGGCAGCGCCTATGGCTCAAAGGAGTAGGGCGCTGGCCCTGTATGCTAGAGGTGGTGTGTTCAAACCCAGCCCTGGCCAAAAACTGCAAAATGATAATAATAATAATTTAATCAAAAATAAAAATTAAATGTAGATAAAAATCAACCAATATTATAAGAAATTGTTCGGGCCCATTTCCCAGCCAAGTAATCCATTAAGTATTCTAAACATCATTTTTAAATATGACAGTGTTCTTATTCCAGTGAGGAGGGAATTACTGGAATCTCAATGTTTTCAACAATGAAATGCTACAGAAAAATTTACTAGTAATTTACGTATTATAGTAGCCTGTAGCAAGCATTTATGATTAGATTTACTATACATTAGAATAATGAGTGGTAGTGATTTTTGTCTTTATAATGGTGTTAGTAGCTGCATAGAGACCCTAAGTTCTCCAGCAACCATATACATATTTGTACTTTGCTAAAAAGCTCCTACATTGTGAGCATAGCTACATAAATTATTTCACTATGATACGTAGAGAAATTAAATTTTGAGCTCAGCTCTACAAGATGAACTGACTTCAGTGACTGTTGGGACGATTCCTGAGCCACGCACGAAGCTGATTAACAGCACGGCAACGAGCCTCGGCTAAACCTCCCTACTTCACGTCATCTAATATCCACAAGGGAACGTGAGTGCCGTGGAAACGGTTTCCACAAGTCTTGAAATTGTACACCTCTTTCCCCAATAACTGTAACTTACTCAATCTTGAGTTTTACTCGGCACTTTATTATGAATACTTAATTTAAAAATAAAATTAAAAATTTATTCTCACATACCAGGAAAGTCACCTCTGATGGAGAAGGTGTTTACAGTTTATTAGAAATAAAAATATTTTATTACCCCAGTGGTCTGATAGGATACATTCCTATAATGAAATAGCTTCGTTTATTAAGTACATTTTTTCCCAGTTATCCATGCACGAAAAAGGATAATTAAAAAACACCTGGAAATGATTTACCTCCTCTATCAGTATTTTATATCCAGAAGGCGCCTTCAATATCTAGTTTGACTCTACTACTATTTGATTCTCAATGCTTCATACCAAATAATTAATTCAAATCCTGCACATTTAAATCATTGATTTACTTACTATAAGTTTTATACAGTTATCATTTTTCCTTGTGTTGCTCTTATATACGAGGGTCCACACTGACTAACTTTTTATTAATTTATTCAAGCTTTCCTCTTTCTGTTTAACAAGCTGTGTTGCAAAGGATCTGGCTTTGCCCACACAGAGGTGTTGCCTTCATACTTAGCTTCTGGGTGGTGATCTATGCTACGCCTAAAAGAAGTGTCTTTGCTCAGGGTGGGAGCCACACCCAATAATCTTAGGTTGGGATTCTGACAGGCCAGAAAGATCAATGAGCAGATATTTGGTGGGGATTAATCACAACGGAAAGATTAACCATATGATTTAGGATGAGGTCTTTGGGTCATACCATCTCAGTTGCCCTGTAAACTGAGTTCACCTATGTGGGCAGCCAATCAATTATGCCTCCCTAATGGAGCCTCCATAAAATCTCTGAACACAGAGTCCGGGATAATCTTCCCAGACTGGCGACACTGTGCCTTTTGTCACAAATCAGCCAATGCTGGGAAGGTAATGCATTCTGCTCCTCTGTGAGGACAAGTCACCTTCACGTCTCAGCCCTACTAAACTCCGCCACCTGTCCCTTACTTTGGCTGATTTTCATCTGTATATTTCCCCATAATAATCTATAACTTTGCATACAGTAGTTTTCAAGGAGTTCTGTGTATGCTTCTAATAAATTACTGAACCTAAGACTGGTTTAGGGACTGGCTAGAGTCAACCTCTGCATCTGGTGTGAGAGTGACGGAAATGTGTAGGCAACTGCGACCCCAAACTTTGCAGGTGGATTAACTCCCAGGTAGAAATGGTTGGATGTTCCATTAACTAAAAGACCAACACACACACATCCACCCACAGGGAAAACACACAAATATATAAACATGAGTTGAGCATAATGGGATGAGCAGTGTATTAACAAACACATTTTGACGACTTACTGTCAGCGGTCACTGCTTCCTCTCACGCCTTTTGTGCTATGAATGGATTTTAATCGTTAACTCAAGTGTTGATGCAAAACAGCTCTAATTATAAGAGCAAAACGCCTGTAAGTATAAAGCTTCTACAACTGAAAGCATTAAAGCATTAATTTTTGTCTTGATGAAAAGAAAATAACTTCACAGGACAGTGAAAATGCATTAAATATAACTCCCTGTAATATTTTCATTTTTTTCTTCATTTTGCTTTTTAAATGCAAAGGATAATTGCTTTATTCAGTTTTATGAAGACATCATTTTTAGACCTTTCCGCGTTACAGTATTATTCTTGCGGATACAGCCATATTTTAAAATAAAATACATACCAATTTTAAAATAAAAAATTTGGAATTCCTAATTCCAAATTTAGCTTGTTTAGTACAGACCCAAACCATAGTCGTCTGAAATTTGATAAGAGTAAAATGGTATTTCTCTGATCAAGCAGAGATATTAGATCATAATATGGTGGTGAGTATCACTATATGAATTGGATTTGCTGCATCAAAAAACAAGTCAAATAAAGCAAGAAATCAGTATTTACTTTGCTGCTGTTTTGTTTCAGTACATTATACACTTACAGTGGCTATCAAACCAATGTCTGTTAGAATCAGCTAAGGAGTTTTGTGATACCCAGATTCTAATTTAAGATATTCTAATTTGGTAGATGAGGCGGGATCCTGAGTTTCTTCATTTTAACAGGCTCTCTAGATAGCTCTGTTGCTTATCAAAGTTTAAGCCTTACTGACCAACTAAATTAAAAGTTTCTTCAGGACTGGACTTAGCATATGGCTTTGAATTAAATAAATGTTGTGGAAATTTAATTCATTACATTTTAGGATATAAGGTTTCAATATTCTACCATTTAACTTTCAATGTGTAGTGAATTTGTGATTTTTTGTAAGGTATAAATATGTGTTTTAATATGTCGTTAAGTTATTTCCATGATAATTGCTTTGATTTGACAGTATATTTTGAGGAGTTTTTTAATGAGAAATAAACTCTTGCC
Source organism: Galago senegalensis (assembly GCA_963575145.1). Taxonomy (NCBI): domain Eukaryota; kingdom Metazoa; phylum Chordata; class Mammalia; order Primates; family Galagidae; genus Galago; species Galago senegalensis. The sequence continues at coordinate 7,429 of CAUYTI010063884.1, read as the reverse complement.
ATTTGTTTGGAATGTTTTAATGCTTCATTTGACAATATTTAAATCAGATGCTTTTCCCCAGAAACCTTTTCAACATAATTTTATTAATGTGAAAATTCAGTTCTTCATGCTTTTAAAATAATGAAGGTATTAGTATAAGGAAACTATTTTCAAACACTTTTAAAGTATTAACACAAATTTATATTTGTTTTTAATATAAAACTCTCATTTTATTATTCATGTGCTAGTATAATAAAAATTTGGAATTAAAGCACATTAAAAAGCAAGTTTCTTAAATTCTGTATATTAAGAAATATGTTTTATTAAGGCTATATGTTTAATTCAGTTGATAGGAATAAGTGAAGAAAATAAAATAAAATAAAACTGGCCTATATCCAGTGTCTGTTCACTCCTAACCTAGAGGACAGGATCTTAACATGCACCATTGGTCAAAGGCAGAGGCAACAGCAAGGTAACGGTAATAGCCTTGTGATGTCTTGAAGCAGTATTGTGGGAGAGAAGAGAGAGGAGCATCATTTTCATCGGTTTTAGGAAAAGCTTTTCATTGTGCAAGTTTGCCATGTTTTTCAAAGAGCACCAAAATTCCGCTGATAGAAAATTAAATTCTTATACGTTTAAATTCTTGTTTTAAATCTCTGTGGACTCAACATTATTCATACTCAAAAGGCAAAGGGAAACTGGTAAAAATTATAGGATGACATTATCAGGAAGGTTTGGGGGTATGCTGCACACCCACAGCAGAACTTCTGGGCTTCTTCCCCACAGGGATCGCAGCCTAGATGCTGAAGGGTGCATGGACAATGTACAGCAGCCCCACCTGGCATCTGGGGATCACTGATGCCTTCTCAGTCTGAAAAGAAATCCAGGGCCTGAGCCTAGCACTTTGTAGCCTGGACCATATCTCAGCTGCTTGTTGTCACCCTGACTGATGAGAAGTTCTGGCTTGGAAATGCTGAGAGTGCATAGGTCACCACAGGTGTAGATAATCAAATATGCACAGAGGGTTCTAGTCAACATTGTTGGCAAAAGAGACAGCATGACAGCTGCACCACTGATGTTCAGTAGGGGGCAGCACAGAGTACATCAGTGTGAACACAATGTGGTTCCTTCAGAAACTTGGGAAAGTGGCTGGGCACCTGAGATCGCTTCAGAACAGGAAAAGCCTAGTAACTTTATTTTTAATCATTTCAGGTTCATTGAGGGTACAAAGAATTAGGTTACACTCTTTGCATTTGTTAGGTACAGTCCCTCTTGTCATTGTGTCCTGGCCCCAGGAGGTGGCACATACCAATGAACCCCTACCCCCCTCTCCCCACTGCCTCATTCCACCACCCCCCACCTTGAATTGATTTGAATTTTTCTCTTATGTGGGTATTAGATCAACTACTTGCTTCATATTAGAATTGCATACATTGGATTCTTATTTCTCCATTCTTGTGATACTTAATAATAAGAATGAATTCCAACTATATCCAGGTTAATACAAAAGATGTAAGGTCTCCATCTTTTTAATGGATGAATAGCATTCCATAGCATACATATACCACAGCTTGGTCCTGCAAACCCACTACCAGGCATCTACCCAGAAGCCTAGTGGCGTTTAATAGCATGTCCTTCGAGGCTGTGAAAATGTCTATCACACTTACTCTGTAAGTGGCCAATGCACACATGATGCTGAACAAACATGAGGTCTGATAAGTAAGTTTGCAAACTCATCTTAGAAAAAGTGCTACAGACCTCATTGCTGAATATCACTATCGTCACCTTCAAAGTACTCCCCTTGGGAAGCTGAGCAATGATGCCAGCACCTAGTCCACCCTTCATTGCCATTTTAGAACTATTTTTCTGGAATGGCTATTAGAGCTGTCATCTCATATTACTCTGGATATCCTGAATGTCATCAATGTCCTCCTTTCAATATTTCCTTTACCTTAACTTAAAGAAAAGAGTTATTGGGGACCCGGTCAGGTGAGTAAGGAGAGAATTAAATATAGTCATTTATTTACTGGCTAAAAACTCCTTCACAGACAGTGCTGTGTGAGCTGGTGCACTGCTGTGATGTAAGAGCCATGAGTTGTTGCTGGAGAGAAGTTCAGGTCATTTTTGTCTAACTTTTTCACACAGCCTTTTCAGTACTTTCAAATAGTCAATTTGGTTGGTACAAATACACAATGAATTAAATCCCTATGATATCAAAAAAAGGTGAGCAACATTGTTTTGACTTTTGATTTGGACTGACAGAACCTTTTGGTCATAGAGAATTGTCTGACTTCCATTGTGCATTTTGACACTTTGTTTTAGTGTCATATTAGTACACTCATATTTCATCACCAGGGATAACACAACCCAAAATACTGTCTTGCCTTTCCAAAAGGTCTTGGCAAAGTTTGACTCTTTTTTTTTGTACATTGGTGAGCATTTAGGACCATTTTTACACATGCCTTTCTCATACTAAGACTGTCAGTTAAGATTTTCCTAACTGTTTCTCTGTCAATGTTTATTTGGTCTCCTATGCTTCTCATAGTCAGCTGATGATAGTGATGTACAATTTGATAAATTTTTTCAATGTTTTCATCAGTTCTACTTGTCACTGGCAACTCTGACCTCTCTTCATCAGTGATGTTTTCTCTCTCCTCAGAAAAATGTATAATACATTTGTACACTGTCATTTTCTTCCTGGCTTTATCCCCGTAAACTTGGACTAACACATCCCTGATTACACTTCCACTCTTGCCAAGTCTAACAAGAAATTTACAATGTTTGTTCACTGTTTTTACTCAAGCTCTGACATTCTTGTGACAGCATGCAAAACTACACCAGGATAATGAATGCCACTCAGCAAGACACCATCACACATTGACATGAACCCAGCTGTGGGACACTGACATACCAACGTTATGAAATCTCACCAAGGTGATTGTACCTTGTTGCCAAAGTAAGGGCACAGTGGTAAGTTTGCAAACTTAATTGTCAGACCCCATATATTATAACAGCCAAAGAGAGCATGTATCCACAATCTAGGAATGGGGGAACTTTAACGGCCTCGCTGTGGTCAAAAACCAGGTGCTGAAATTGATTAAGGATTTCACAAGACTTGAAGGATTGCACGTTAAGAATCTCAAGAATCAGCTGCGACAACTGACTGTGGCCTCAATCGAATAAGCTCCGAGTTGTATTAGCAAGAAGGGACACATCTGTTCTCTGTGAATGGTCATCATTTTAAATCTATAAAATCAAATAACTGGATTGCATTGATTACCAAAAATATTTCGCACTGGACCTGTTTTCAACACCTGCTGTCCCCCTCTGTTTCTGATGTTTGTCCGTTTGGTGTTTAGGAAGTCGGTCTCATCTGTAAAAGGTCTCAACTGACATCCTTTGGAAATTTACTGTTCTTTTGGGGGGATTTTGTTCGTTAAGTTCAAGGGGAGATCAGCAATTGAAAGAGATTGTGAGTCAGGGTGGAATTTCCTGAAGAAACTACAAATAAGCCAGTTACAACATAGGATAGACAGAATTGATAGCAGAATGCTACCAAAAGAGCTGCACAGTGTCACTTAAATAATGCCTGGGAGCCTCTATGCCTAAAAAGGTTCTTGTTGAGAGAAAATGAGCAGGCCTAGGGCCGGTGGTCAGAGAGCAGGCTAAGGACTCATTAACCTCCAGGCTCCTGTCCTCCCTCTGTTTAAGGGATATTCACTGAGAATTGCATTTTCTTTTACCTTCTTAACATGACTGCTGCTGACAACGTGTACATATGCACAGGAGGTTCTGGGACGGCAGCCTGGCAGGGCAGAAAAAGGAATAATGTCACTGCGATTTTTTGAAAATAAGTGATATGTTTAGTAAAACTGTTTTATTTGTGTAAAAAATGAAAAAACACAAAATATTTGTTATGTTTATAAAGATTACTGGTGAAATTCCACTACCATGGGAAAGAAGTGGGTCAGATGAGTTCTACCTATGACAGATACCAGTGTCATTTCAATACCATAAAAAGGAATGGGTGGCAGAGAAGGAAAAGGGAGTGATTTTAAAGAGCTCTCAGGAAGAAAAAGGACATGAAGTAAAATATTATAAGGCTCAGAAAATAATTCCTCCATGAGCGAGTGACCTCCATAAGAAGGGAGAGCTTAGGAAGCTATCTTGGGAAGCCTCAGGTTATATGAACACATGTATTAGAGAGAAGTTAAAAATATTATTGGGGCAGGTTCAATAAAACTGAGTATGTTAAATAAATGCTGTATAACTTCGCTTAATCTTCAAACTCCAGAGGAAGCTCTTCTGAATTTCTGAACATAGCAAGAGAAGGAAAAAGCTAATATATTGAGTTACAAAATGAGAAAAGCTCATGGAAAATCAGATCCTCATACAAAGTTCCTTATAGAGTAGCCATTTTTTGAAAAAAAAAATAATTAAAATTTTTATTCAAATCTCCCAGACGAAAGAGTTTACAATATACCTTATCAATGGTGAATAATAAATGGACATTAATGATCCCCTACTTACCTTTCACAATTAAGTAGGTGTCTGATACTATTTATACGATTGTGATTAGTGAGTTGAACTCATATTATTTCAAGGTATTTAAAAATTAAACAAGGGGTTTGATCCCTTCATCCACAACCTTGGGCTTCCTTATCTTATTTTTCCCATATAATGTTAAGTTGTTCAACTATAAATCCTTCTATTGTGGGAAATGTTGGGAACTTCATCTCCCTCCTAGAAAACAGTCCTTTCGTTTACTAGATACTTGCCTGTAAATAAGGTGAGATAGAAATGCAGAATGAAATGTAGTAGATGAAAAATGCTATCTCTGCAATAAGCTGATTTTTTATTACTTTTTTGTTCCCTAGCTGAACTCAGAAGTCTTAATTTTTGGATCAAATATAAAATACAGCATGTTGAAATGTGATTTAAGTATAAATTGCACAACCAGAAAGGCCAAAATTCTACTGTTATTGTAACAAGTAAAACAAACCAACAAACAAATGACAACAAAAAAAGAAAATTAGCAACTTATGAAGTTCACTGTTTTGCACTATAATGCCAAGGTAGGCAATAAAGGTATTTTTTTTAAATCACTGTGATACTGAGATCTATAATCATTATTGAAGCATCAATACTGACAGGTACTGCTTTCTTATTTTTTAAATTAAGCTCAAATGTTTTGAAAACATTCTGCAAAACTATAGCTTCATCATTTATAGTCCAACTAGGCACAAAGAGAGTCTATAAAGACTCCCCTACCTAACACATTATGGCCCATGAGATCATCTACGCTGTCTGCACACATTTCTAGGTGGTTCAGTTTCTTAGGAATAATACATGTTCTTAGGAATAATACATTCTATTAAATACAACAGAATAGGATTTAATTGTGGTGAAGTTTGAAGTGAAATACCTGGATTGAAACCCTAGTGTTGCACTTTGATAGCTATACAAATTCTACAAGGCATTTATTCTTTACTTTTAGTAAATTCTTCTGAAAATAACTGCAATCATATGTATATCTAAAAAGCTATACTAATATTAATGGCTGCCATGTATTGGATCCTTATTATGTGTGAGGCATATTTAATTCTCACAACACTCTGAGTGAGACATAATTATATCTATTTAATACACAAGAAAGCTGAAGGGTAAAAAGCCTGACTTTAAAGCACATAACTGCTCTAATGATAATAATACCTTCTATTCTTAGGTTCCAGACCATTGTGAGCATATAATAAGAAAAACGGCGTGCAGGATCTTTGCAAATTAGATGGCTCCCTACAAATTGTTACCTATTACAGTACGGTATTTGCACACAAGTCTTTCAAGTAAGGAGGTGTTTGTCGCTCTAACCTCTACCATCATGAGAAAGGAGTATAGAGTGATTATAGAGGTTGCAAGCCAGAAATAAAACAAACAGTTTCAAAATCGTCTAGGTCTCTAACTCATAAGTTCAAAGTGATATACAAGGCAGTTAAGTGAATTGCTTAAGATCATGCAGTGAGGTTGCAGGAGACCTGAGAACTGAGCTGCAGAAATTCCAAAGGAAGCCGCACTTTGAATGCCTGCCTTTCCACAGAGGACCTTCCTTCAAATATCCACATATGAAAGAAAATAACAATCACCTTATATTCCTTTGATTACTAAATTAAGCATAGTTTGATTCTAAAACGGAGAGTAATACTACACATTATATCGATGGGACATGCAAAGAAGTAGGAACAGAGATCATCCCACTTCATCACTCCCCGATGCAGACGTACAGGACATACTTAGGCTTCACACAGCAGCCTTGGGGTGGGAGCAGTATAAACAGAGTCTGGAAGTCAGTTGCTGCATATCACAACAAATAAACTGCTGATTTTGTGCTGATCTATCAGGGACAAGATGGAAAAGTTTTAAGCCAGTTTGCAGCCAGATTAGAAATATAGAATATAAGCAAAGATTTGAAAGGAAATTGAACAACATGATAGGCAAATATGGACAAGGAACCCAACCGAGTGAAATGGCAGAAAATTTTATGTGAGTGCTCTATGGCACAGGATATGTTAATAAGAAATTGAGTTCTGTAAAACAAGTGTCCATAGATGAGCAGTGAAATAAGGAAACAGGATGAAAAGAGAGATGGAATCCTATGGAAACTATCCCAGGACCAAAACAACCAAGAAGAAAATAAATCAGAAACAGAAGGAAACAGAGCACATGTGGCAGAAAGGTGAGCTACTAACGGGGTGGGAAGACTCGACGTGGTCGGGCCACATGAACAGCAAGCAAGAGAGAGACTTTAAAATCAAGCAAGGCGCTAATAAAAGGGGCGGTCAAATACTATTCAGGGCAAAAATAAAGTATACCTGGGGTAGGGATCCGAACAAGTGAATCTACAGGCTACATAAAATACAAAATATTTTTCTTAAAATAAAGAGCGCACATTATACCAAGAAAAGCATAAGGTGTAGAATACTCAACACTGGTACCTGCTCTGGTTCAACAGTAAACATACAGTTTTTCAGCAATCCACACAGACAGAATAAAGTGTTGGCAGAGGTGGTGGTAAATATCTTCTGGTAAATGAGGTACAGACACATCTAGATTAATACTTTCGTAGCAAAAATCAGTGGGCTCTGTGTGTGTGTGTACAAACACATGCATTCATTTATATACGTCAGTGTGTATGTAAGTACAGAGAGGCATTCATTTATGTGTGTGTGTGTGTATGTATATATGTATGGAGAAAGTGCATGTTAAAAATGATGCTAAATTATAAAAGCAAGAATTAAAGATTCTGAAATCTATATTTTTATTTTTTTATTTTTTATTTTTTAATTGAATGTTAACTATGTACATTAATGCACTTCTGGGGTACAGTGTGGGGTTTTCACATGCATTCTGAACTACTTCCATCAAACTGGTCAACACAGCCTTCATGTCATTTTCT